>PVJC01007862.1:0-50137 GCA_004026665.1 Murina feae
AAGAAAGGGAGGAAGGGAGGAAGGGAGGAAGGGAGGAAGGGAGGAAGGGAGGAAGGGAGGAAGGGAGCTTATATTTTGTGACAGCATTGATTGACCTGGAGATTATTATCCTAAGTGAAGTAAATCAGGAAGAGAAAGACAGATACTGTATGATATCACTTACATCTGGAATCTAATGAACAAAATAAATTGATGAACAAAATAGAAACAGAGGCATGGATACATAGAACAGACTGATAGCTGGTCAGAGGGAAGAGTGGTTGCAGGGCTGGATGAAATAGGTGAAGTGGTTATGCAAAAAAAACCCTAATAGACACAGATAATAGTAGGGTGATTACCAGAGAGAAAGGAGGATGTGGGTAGGTAGAGGAGGATAAATGTGGGATAAATGGTGATGGAAGGAGACCAGACTCTTTATGGTGAACTCACAATAAAATGTACAGGTGATGTATTATAGAAGCATACACTTGAAACTTAAATAATTTTACTAACCACTGTAATCCCAATAAATTCAGTAAAAAACAACAACAAGAAATCAAGTGTTGGCAATGATGTGGAGAAAAGGGAACCCTCATGTAACCTTGGTGGGAATGCAGATTGGTACAGCTGCTATGGAAAAAAGAATGGGCGTTCCTAAAAAAATTAAAAATGGAATATCCTTATAAACCAGGAATTCCACTTCTAGGTATATGTCAAAAAAACCCAAAACACTTACTCAAATAATATATACTAGTACACCCCTATGTTCATTGCAGTATATCTATAATAGCTGAAAATATGGAAGCAACCCTAATGGCCATCAGTAAATGAGTAGATAAAAAAGCTATGGCACATATATGCAATTAAATACCATTCAGCCTTAATAAAAATAATCTTTTGCAATAGCATTCATGGACCTAGAGGGTATTACGCTAAGTGAAATAAGTCAGACAGAGAGAAACAAATATATTATTTCATTTATATGTAGAACCTAATGAACAAAACAAATGAACAAAATAGAAAGAAAATGCCAGATATAGAGAACAGAGAGGCGGGTTTTTTTGTGGAGGTGAAAAAGATAAAGGGACTAAGAGGTACAAATTGGTAGTTATAGAACAGTCACAGAAATATAGATTACAGTATAGGTAATACAATTATCTTATATAATAGAAGTATAATATGCAAATCGACTGAAAGACAATACGACCAGTCCCTATGATGTGCACTGACCACCAGGGGCCAGACGCTCAATGCAGGAGCCGCCCCTTGGTTGTCAGTGCACTCCCACAGGGGGAGCACCACTCAGTCAGAAGCCAGGCTGCGCTCTCTCACAGTCTGGGACCCCTTGGGGGATATCCACCTGCTTGCTTAGGCTTGCTCCTGCCACCACTGCTGAGCTTGCCAGACATAAACCTGGCTTCTGGTTGAGTGGCACTTCCTGGGGGGAGTGGGCTTAAGCCAGTAGTCGGACGTCCCTTGAGGACTCTCAGATTGCAAGATGGTGCAGGCCAGGTTGAAGGACCCTCCCCCTTCCCCCAGTGCATGAATCTCATGCATCAGGCCTCTAGTAGTCAATAATATTACATAGTGATAACTATGTATGGGACTGGTTGGGTACTTGAAACGGTAGGGGGACCACCCTGTAAAGTGCATGATTTTTTAACCACTTTGCTGTACATTCAAAACTAATACAGAATAATATTGAATGTAAACTGTAATTGAAAAAATTTTAAAAGATTTATATTTAATTCTATAATTTTTATCCCAAAACTAGATGCCTCTAAGGCCAATTGTATTCCCCACTCTACCCCATAGTCTTCTACTTTTATTGGTTTTCATAGGCCTATCTACTACTTAAACATTGACAGAATTTAGGTTTATATTAGTCAAATAGTCACAAAAGCAATATTGATTTAAATATTTAATAATTTCCCAGTAATTATTCTATAACTATTGTGTGCAGGTTCCTGTGCTCTTCATAGAGTGGGTAACAAACAATGTGTACATGTATAGATATTAATTGATTCTGCCAGAACCTTTACAAATTCATTTTGTTGTATTTCCTTTGGTTTGCTTTCTGTTTGTACTAAAAGGTAGAGAAGACTTCTAGTTTAGCTATCTAGATAAGGAAGTACAAAGGCCTGTCCTCTCTGATTTCATGATGAAAGTTACAAGAAGCGGGAATGCTGAAAGCAAACTGACCTCATCTCCCAGAAAGCTCAAAATATTTGATTAAACATTCAGAAATACTACTTCAGGGTGATGATCTGACAAAATACTGGCTTTGGAGTCAGACTGTTATCTTATTGGACTATGCCATTTACTACTACACCAGTAGGGTGCCAGTCAATATCTGATCCTGCAGAACTCTACCAGTGACCCAAATCTGGATTGGTCCTTTTTAGAATTATCTTGTTATATCTGTCTTATATTTATAGTCCCTTGTAATCCCTATCCAGGCTGAGGTATTCTTCTGTGACTCCAAGTGACATGCCTCTTCCTGAGCTCTGTTCCTATTGAACCACCTTTCCCTAATTGTCCTCTACCTTCTACCTGCTGACATGTGTACTAGGGTAAGGAATGACTACTAATAGGTATAGGTTTCTTTTGAGGGTGATGAAAAAGTACTGAAACTTTTTTAGAGAGGTGATGGTCATACAACATCATAAATGCACTGAGTTGTACACTTTAAAATGAGTTAAATGGAAAAATTCATATTATGTGTATTTTACATCAATTTAAAAAAATTATAGAGTATGAGCTAGAAAGGTTCTTGGAGTTTAACTAGTCAATCCCTCCTTCTTCTAGGGGAGATAATTAGGACCTGGACAAGAGAAATAATTTGACTAAGGTCACAGAGCTTAAGCAAGCAATTTTCCTTCTGTATAAGTTCTCATATTTATCATCAGTCTTTGTACCTCTTCAATAGCCACTTGATGATCATCTTTTGTATGAATGAATTTATAATGAAGCCCTTCATTCTACATATGAGGAAACCTTTGTTAGTTCACTGCATACTTCTTGCCTCTGAAGTCCTGGTCACCTGCTCATTGGAACAACTCAATGCTGGACCCACTAATACCACCCTCTTGCCATGGCAACAATGCCACTCTCTGTCTGCTGCCTACTGACATTGCACTCTACTTACTGGCTTGGACTTTCCTGTAACATATGCAGTTGGAAAAGTCTTCAATCATCCCATGCTCTCAGCCTATGCCAACCCACATGGGAAGATGAATTTATAGGACCTAGTTTCAACTCCAGCTTATCTGGCCATACCACAATTTCAGGGCTACTGTTGACCCTATATCATATGTAATACTATTATTAAATGTGTCATTAAGATTAAGTAAGCTATGATTAGCTAATATGTAACTGAACATAGGGATAAATCCATCCCAAATATGGCCCCCAGGCCCAAGCCCCTCTGATTATCAAAGTCAATAACCTTAATAAGATTATAAAAACAACTAAAAGCCTGGACCAATGGACAGAACTTACAGGTCTATTACTATGTCTCTTTTCCCCAATACATCTTACAAAGAATGTTTTCCAATTCATTCCTGTGTTCCTATGTATAGTATTGCATTCTACCATTTACTTATTCATAAATGCGGATTAACTGCTAACTGCTGATGTATAAACCAGAAAAGCCAAGAAAGTACATTATCCAAGTACATATACATCAAGTTCACTAGTTGTAACAGCATTCTTATTAGTTTTGAGAGCCTAGCAGTATCAAAGGAGAGGTTCAATAAAAACTTGGTATACCCAGGCCTCCATGCAGCTCAATCCTCATATAAGTAGCTGAATGGGGTAGAACAGAAGCCTTCAATGCCCAAATGGCCTCAGTCTAGCCATATACATGTCGAAGTAGCAAGCAGTTGATACACAGGGACAGGATAAAGGCCTGGAGAACAATAGAGGTTTAGCAGACCTCGTCTCAAGCTTCAGAGCTCTGAAGGACTGTGGACAGAGCAGAAGGTCAGTGTATTCCTGGGGGAGAGTGGAAATAAGGATACTACTTACACTATTAACATTGAAAGTTTGTTGCTGGTATCATCAGCATTTATTAGTGAGTGCTTTCTATGTGTCAGAACCTACTATCAATATTTTTCTTGCATACTTCTATTTAGTTCTCACAACAACTTAATAAGGTAGGTACTATTATCTCATCAAGTTGCTGAGTGCAGAAAGTACAAGTGACCTGCCCATGGTTACATTGCTAATAAAGGGGAAGGCTCTTATTCTAATCCAGAAATACTATCTTCAGCTAATGCCCTTAGCCATATACACCATTCCCCTGAGTAGATGCTCCAAAAAGAGAGATTTTGTTCAGCATAAGGACAAACTCAGAGCTGTCCTGAGCTACAACCTGAGCCACAACCTCTAAAAAGGCAGGAAGCTACATAGCAGTGAAGGTTAAAAGCAGAGACTTGATGACCACTTGGGAGGCAGGAATATTCTGGAGGGGTTCAAACATCAGCAAGGAGGCTGAACTAGATGACTTCTAAAATCTCCCCAAGCCCTAAAATGCCCTACCTGTGTGAGTCAACAACCATTGCCCAAGGAACATTTTAAGAAGGATAAAAAAACAAACAAACAACCAGCCTTTTGGCTGGATCCAATCAAATCAAGTCTAATCAAATACAAACTTAGGCCAGAATGTCCTTCCTTAAGCAAGGGCTCATGGGAAGTCACAAAGAAAAAGACTCATCTTTGCTTTCCCCCCTCCAAATCATTCTCAGGCAAAGGACTGATAACATTTATTTACACTTCAGTATGAATAGGCTAAAGTCAATGCTTTCTTTTCTTCTCTCAAGTGATCTGGATACTAGAGCTAAGTCGTAATTACAAAATCAAAGGCTCTGACTCCTAATAAAGAGCATCCTAATAAAGAGGGAGAGTGGGAGAGGCATATGCAAGGAGGTCAATCTTGAGCCTGGATATGTACACCTCTGGAAGCTTCCTACCCAACAGATATGGGTAGGTTTGGGAGAGATCATAGCTCATGGACAAAGACAACAGTGTGATGATAGCCAGTGGAGCGGTGGCAGCTGAATGGAGATGGGTAAAGGGGAAGGGGGAAATGGGGTACATGTGTAATATTGTCAGCAATAAATAAATAAATACATCAATAAAGAAATAGAGCAAACTGTCTCTTAGAGTCTGGCTGCTCAAAGAACAGGAGGCCACAGATTTTAAGCTGAGTTGCTTCTTCATGCCACCTCATGTCATCTTCCCTGGTAGGACCTATGGGCTGATGCATCATAGGAACAATCTCACCACCTGGACATGAGGTTTTACCAGTTAATGTGTCAATGTTCTCTCTACTCTCTATTCACCATCTGTAGTGCCCAGTCAAATATTCCTGATATACTGAGAAGCTCCATCAAACTAATTTAATGTACTATTCTGAGTAGATGAAGGCCGGTAAATACAAATGAATACAGATGAAGGCCTGGCTCTAGCATTATGGAAGAACCTCAGACTGGTGCAGATAGGGTCTTTAAAAACAACCTGCTCCAACCCTTTGGACTGTCAGCCAAAACAATGAAGCTCAGAAAAGGAAGGGTCCCTGCTTGACATTTCCCAGATAATCAGCAGCAGAGTTAGCCATTCAAATCTCTGACTATCTAGATCAATGTTCCTGGTACATACACATTGCTCTTCCTGCCTGATAATATGACAGATGTTTCATTTCTCCATCCCTAGAAGCTCCATAATTCCCTATTCCTCTACAGAGAACACCACCTGCTCAATACACACAAATTGATCTTTGATATGCCTGCATTGCACATTTCCAATACACTGTTCTCTGGTGAACCCTAAAAGTATAACTAGACCTCAAAAGTCTATAATAATTTCTGCCCAAAGCTCCCTATTCATGTGCCTCACCTGCCCTCTTAGCATCATCCACCTACCCCTTGGCTCCTCTACTGAAAAAGACTCAGAAAAAGTCAGCTTGTGACTAAAATCCCACTAGATCTGAGTTCCAACGCTAGTCAAGGAAAGAGGATAGTTAGATTCTCTAAAGACTGGCACGATCAACTGATGTGCAGCCCACTGTGCTCAGGGAATACCATCCTTATTGGTGGGATCTGGATAAGGCCCTGGCCTACTTTTTCTTTACATTTATCCTCTGATAGTAAAGAAAATATTTTTGAAAGACAAAAGTACCTATGCATTTAGACCAGGAGGTGTTAGACTCCTTCACTGGCTGGATCTCTAACAGGAGAATAGTGTATATGAAGCCTAAGCTCTCAGATCCTTTACCCTGTGTCTCATACCCTAGAGATAGGTAACTAGCCTCCATGTCCTCCATAAATAACTATCTTGTGTTTACTTGATATAACAAGTCCATTTCAGAAAAAGAGCTAAAATAGGAATTGCCAATTCTCTCATTCAATGTCAAGACATCACAAATCAAGGTTCTTCAGATGTGACTCACTTCTGAACACCAAAAGATTCTGAGTATGGTTTCTCTGGTGAACCCCTAACAAGCATAATAAGACACCTATATGGAGGACTCCAAAGATGCCAGATACTCTCAGCCCTTTTTACCTAGCTCAAGGAGGTAGCTGCTGCTAAGTGCTGGGCAGTTGTGTTTGTTTAGGTTTTAGTAAATACTGCCAAGGAGATATTAATAGCACTAGTAACAAGAAGCCCTGAGGAGAAAAAATGTTAAGAGGTGTATTCTGACTCATAATAATATCTATACTGATGTAAAAAGAAAAGAATATACACAATTATCATGATTTTCCAAAATGTTATACTTCCCAAAAAGTCTCCAAAACAGACCTCATCTCCAAACACTCTTCCTCTTTTCAAGTCATCAAGGCCACCAAAGCAATGTAGACATGATACTAGGGAAGCCCAAGATGATCCCTAAATGAATCCAGGGATTGGCTATACTAAGAAAAATAGGCCCCAAGACCCAAATTATAGTCTTCAACTCAGAAAGCCAAGCAAGACATTTGATCCATGCTATGGATTAATAGCAGGGCCTTGGAAGGAAAGCTCCACCACCAAGAGAACAATTCAGAGTGTCTTCTACTGGTACCAGTTCATAAATATCGTATTCCTAGTGCAAAAAAAGCAACATGTTTTAAGAAATTTGCTTAGACTACAGCCTAAGGCAGGGGTCCTCAAACTTTTTAAATAGGGGGCCAGTTCACTGTCCCTCAGACCGTTGGAGGGCCAGACTATAGTTTTTAAAAAAACTATGAGCAAATTCCTATGCACACTGCACAAATCTTATTTTAAGCAGGCAGGCAGTGGCGGCAAAAACACCCGCATGTAGCCCATGGGCTATAGTTTGAGGATGCCTGGCCTAAGGGCCAGAAGCTTTACTAAGAAAGCAATTCAGACTTTGCTGATAGACGCCAGGTTCTCAGAAGTCCAGGGTGATTCAGTTACAGCCCTGTTTAGAGTGTATGGTATAAACTATATTATCTTCAAGGTTGCTATTAGTTTAGGAATTCTGTGAGACTTATAGGGTCACTTCCTTGAATATGGAGGAAATCACCTTGGTCAGGCAAATCTCCTACAATTAGCCAAAAGAAGTACTAAATAATGTCATCCAAAGCATGTGCACAGTCATAAGCCATTAAAATGCATCATACAAATGTAAATGAGTACTAATGCCATTTGAAATTATAGTATGGAGGAGAAAAATCTTAGTAATCCATGGAAAAAGGCTCTCTCTGCTAATATTAGCCTCAACTCACGGATACTGCAATGAGTCACCTCCAGGGCCACAAACAAGACCTTCTACATAAATGGTTAAAGCTAGAGTTCTACTTGAAGCTTTGGTGGATAAACAAGGGCTGGCATATCTGAACTCATACCAAGAAAGCAAAATGCTATTGCCATTAGCTTGGAATTGGAGGTACATTTTCAAGTGTTAACAGTATTGTTAGCAACCCAAGCATACCCTTTCTTGATTATTCTATAGCACAGAAAGCACAGGATTAAGATTCAGGAGGGGGTAACATCACTTTCTAGGGTGCACAAAGAATCAGTCCCTCCACTGAAATAACCCTTAGCTGATATGACTGACAGGACCAACTTTTTCAGAATTCTGTACTCGAATCCATACCTTACAGCAACCAGGGGACTGCTTGATGCAGAAAAGTGAGGCTAAAATTTCCTAAGAGAATGTTGAAGCATTTTCCCTATTCCCCAGCAGTTGAGACAAGAGTGGCCTATATACCTCATGAAGCTTGCTGGTGCTAGTGGGCTAATGACCTTGTTCTTAAAATAGCAACTATTGGGGAGTCAAAAGACAAAATAAATATTTTGATCTATTTGGCCTTAAGGGACAAGCACAGAGGCTGACCTTTGTTTTGTATCCTTACCTCCTTGGGCTCAAGTGGCTTTTGAGGCTGTCACTTCTGCTGTTAAAAGATTCAAAGATAGATACTTCTCATACCCAACCAAGATAGGGGACGGGAGAAGGGGCAAGCAGAAAACAGGCCCAATATCACGGGAGGGAAGAGACTGAGGAAGAAATTTATTGAAAGAATAATAAGTCAGAAAGGTTACCCTGTATACTAAGGAAGTTAAAGTTCAACACACATGCCCTGCACCAGATGCATACTCAGAAAAAGCATGAGGGGAGTAAAAAGTGTAGGTTTGTACTTTTGGAAGATCTCTGGGTTATATACAAGCAGCAGTATAGGAGATGACTATATGCCCCAGCTCAGAATGCCCCAGCTCAGAACAAGGAATGCCCCAGCTCAGAACAAAGCTGCAAAGACTAGAAGAGTAGTTTTTTGTTTGTTTGTTTGTTTGTTTGTTTTTATCTTCTTGGTTCTAGGTATTTAAAGAAGTATTTGTTAGGTCACTAGCTGGACAATGAGACTTCAATGTTCACAGATGACAAGGAATACAGTCTTTGCAAAAATAGTTTGAAAAAGTCGCTAAACAAATGGACAACTGCAACCCTCAACTACCAACAACAGCATACCCTGGAAGGGGAGAGAATCTGATGTCCAGAGTTACCACACTATAATATTCAAAATGCCCAGTTTAAAATAAATTACAAGGCACAGAAAAAAGAAATTTATGGCCCATTCACAGGAAAAAAACTGACAGAAACCATAACAGAAGTCCAGACATTGTACTTTCTAAACAAAGACTTTAAATCAGCTCTCTTAAGTAATATTCATGGGCCTGGGTACAAATCCTATCTTTTTCACTAATTCCTATAAGATAATTAAGTCACTTCCATTCTTTGGCCTATGTTTGTTTCCTCAGGATTTATACATTGAGGAAGTCAGGCTGATCACTGGTCCCCAGTTGGGACCCAGGGGGAAAATTTAGCCCTAAAGATATATTGTAGTTGTGCCTCACATTTTTTTTTAAAATGTGAATTACTTGTCAATATTTAAAAATATGGGTATTTTTACATAAAATTCAATTCCTGGCTTTTCTTGAAAATACTGGAATATTTCAACCCACTGGACTTCCCTCCTTCCTATACCTAATCCACTGATGAGAACCATCCAAGTCTTTTGCTCCCTTTAGATGGGGCGTAGATTTCCCAGTTAGACATAGGCTCCCATTTACCCCACTCTCAGACTGATTTACTCTCATAAGTTATCTGTCTTGCTCCTGTAAACATCTAATTCAGTCATTCCTGGCCAAAATGGGTCTTTCCAACTCTAAATCTACTGTAAGCCTAAAGTTTCACACAGGTGAAAAGTGTTCCCCAAGTGCAGTCAAGAAGAGATGCTATGCCCTGACCAGTTTGGCTCAGTGGATAGAGTGTCACCCTGCAAACTGAAAGGTCCCAGGTTCGATTCCGGCCAAGGGTATGTACCTTGGTTGCAGGCACATTCCCAGTGGGGAGTGTGCAGGAGGCAGTTAATTGATGTTTCTCTCTCATCGATGTTTCTAGCTCTCTATACCTCTCTCTTCCTCTCTATAAAAAATCAATAAAATATATTTTTTAAAAAAGAAGAGATGCTATGTAATTAAAAGTCAAGTAACACTTTGTAACAGTGGAGCTTCCTTATGAACAGGAGAAGTTTATTTTCTGTGACATATGATCTGTTCAACTGCAAAAAATGATGATAATGACTTTATTAGCTTATCCTTTCATTCCCTTGCCTCCAGGCAGGCGTAAAACCAGATAAATCTAAAATTTGAAGAAACAAAGAATATATATGCTGATGCAACCTGAGCAGGCTCTGACCAAACCCATGCCTTGTCATGCAGGTCTTGTCTACCTCTAACAATAACTGGATGTCATGTGTTCTGTACACAACTTGTCTCAAAGTAGACAGCAAGCCCTCTGCAGGCCATAGGCCACAGTCAGAACAAAGGTTCCTTTTTACATGTTAACAAAGTAAAAATCCCTGTATAATTTGAAGTTAGGGCCTGTCATTCTAAAGGAGGCTCCACCACAGGGCTGAGATTTACCATTTGGAGACACAATAATATCCCAACAGTCTGCTCTCAGCTTCCAAGGAGGCAGACCAGGCCAGGAAAGCAACTGAAGATGTCAGTAGCTAGATAAGGAAACTTCAATAAGCTGTATTCAGTAAGCTGTAATTTACTTAACCTGACCAACTGCTATGAAGGTACATCAACTCCTGCATGGCTCTGGTGAAGATATGTTGTCCCCAGCACAAAAGGGAGAACACACACACACACATACATGTTAAACACATATAAAATGAAATTCTGAACAACTGAGAAGGCAAATATTTGAGTAGAAGAAACATGTACCCAGCAATTTCTTGTACAATAGCCAAAATGGTATCATACTTCCTATCTATAGGTATCCAGCATATCACAGTTTAAAAAGGATTTTCACAAGATTCAACTATCCCCATTTCGCAAGGAGAAAAACTGAGCTTCAAAGATGTACAGGAAGCTGCTCAAGCTGCACAACTAATAACAGAACTGAGACAAGAATCTCAAACTCTATATTATGTTTAATCTGATTAATACCAGGGCTAGCTTACTGTAATCAAAGCACCCTTGATTACTTTTCTAAGACTGGGATGTTCATACAGCAATGAGACTTCCATTTAAGGAATGAAGGTGCCTTGCTAAATTAGTTACAAATTGTGTCCAATGATCTACAAAGGTGTCCAGTTGGTAGGGAGTTAGGCAAAAGTCTTTTCTTTGCTATATGCTTTTATGTTATATGCCAAATAACCTAGTACTGATGTTCTCCAGGAGCTACTGAATCTCAGCTCAGGGTCAGTCTGGATAAACGAAGTAACTATCTTATAACATGGAGGTATAGCATCCCAGGAAATGGCCCATATGCTTACCAACTACATCACTAATGAAGATTCAATAGATCAGTGTGATTTATCTCTGTGTCCTACCTAGATATGTCAGAACTTGAATACATTTTAGAGAATGCTTTAGAAATGCAGGAGAAAAATAAAAGCCCATGATCACATACCAAATATATGGAATACAGTTAGCAGTGTTTCTACAATACCATTCTACGCTCAACCAAAAATCAATGTAGAGCAGCAGTTTTCAACCAGTGGGCCATGGCAAGCACACTGATGTGCTGCAATAATTTTTAAAACAAGCAATACCTGACTATTTAGTCTGGGGAGCTAACCTCTTTTCCCTTAAATTGTCAAGTTAAAAAATGACAACAACCAACACAACAATAGCTATCCAGTGTGAATGAATCAAAATTATACCTATTTTTGTCAGGTTGGCAAAAAATATAACATATTTTGGTGTACCACAACACTTTAGTAATTAGTTTGTATTGCCATGAGATGAAAAAGATTGAAAATTACTTATGTAGAGGAATAAAGACACCAATTTTATTTTAAAATATTTACTAGAAAAGAGGTTCCTTCCATAACCTCCATAATTTAATCCCTTGACTATCATATAATGTTACTAGAAATGTAAACCTACACATAAACACTCATTCATGAGAATTGAAAGGTCTACCTAGGAGCCCATATTCACATCATTCATACCCACCATACCAACAGCAGCCTACCCAAATTTCCTTTTACTGGCAATACCATAACACCTGGCTCCTAAGTTCCATGATACTTCCCTTTAGCAATCTGAAGAGCATTAGAGTATTACTAAAACAAACAAAAAAGTTTTATAATAAACAAATTCTCATTTTGAATGCAATCTGAGGCAACAGGGAATGCTTAGTTTTTCACAGAATAATTGCTGGTATAGTATACAGAGTATTAAAGCTCTAAGTTATGATTTAGGCTCTGCCATTAATAATCCTGATCTATTTTTGTGCTATCTTATGCTATCTCATGCAATAGCAATTAGTCACATATGGCTAACAAACACCTGAAATGTGACTAGTATGAATAGAGATGTGCTGTAAGTATAGGATACTCACCAGATTTCAAAGACTTAGTAAAATATATAATTAATAAATTTGTAGTGGTAGTATATTGTATTATACTAGAGGCCCTATGCATGAAATTCATGCAAGAGTAGGCCTTCATAGCCCCAGATTCATCCAGAAGGTCATCCAGAAGGACATCCAGTCATTCCACTGTTTGGCCTTTCTGTTGACTTGCATATTATTCTTTTATTATTACAGACATTATATGGTAATATTTTTAATAGATTGGAGTAAATAAATATATGAACATTAATTTCACTTTTACCTTTTTTAATTTGTTTTTAGTGTAGCTAGTAGAAAAATTTTAATTATATGTGTGGCTTGCATTTGTGTCTCACAATATATTTCTATTGAGCTGTGCTTGTCTAGAACAATGGTTCTCAATATTAAAGATTCTGGCTTGACTAGCCTGGAACCTGGGTTTTATTGTTTGTTTGTTTTTTAAACTACTCAAAGGATTAATTTCATTGTGCAACTGAGAACCTGTATACTAGACTCTATATCATGTATTCCTGGGCCAGCCAGTGGTGTTCTTAAACATTAGCATCAGCCCACCCAAGTGGCTGCTTCAATTGTGCTCAGAGGAACACTTCTCCTGGCCTTGGATGTAGGACCATCAATGCCAGCTCACTTGTATTCTGTCATTTGCCTCCCAGAACCATTCTGCCTTGCTCAATAATTTTGTCCAGCCCCTTGACATACTGCTTATTACGAAAATGACATTTCACTAAAAGTGAAATACATTTGGATTTGGGTGACATTGTCACAAGGTGCAGTTTAATCCTTATTTTAAAGAGGGGGAACTGTCATTCTAAGACACACAAGCTGTTTGTGTACAGGACCTTATGTTAGTTACAAAGGCCCGTGATTATTGATGTGCTCTTTATGACTACCATTGGGACCAATTCATCAAAAAGCAAAGCTGAGCTGGGAAACAGATGGCATTTGAAGACTCTGGTGAAAGATGCTACATATATGGATGAAAAAAAGATTGGATATTTCATTAGGAGATTCTCAGGAGAGAGGGGATAAGAGGTCACTTTGTCCACCTCTCTGCTTCTAACCAGTGCCCTCACCTAGGTCATTCCAACCAGTTATCAGTGCTTCCTGGGTTTGCATCCTCCAAGGAAGGAGACTTCTTCCAATCAATATGGCCAGCCTTGACATATAGATCTTTTTGGACCTAATAAGGGGTTGGTAGTGATGAGGATAAGGATAAAGATGATGATTAAGCAAGTTAGTATTTGTCAAGTACCCACTATATATCAAGCACTGTGCTAGACACATATCTGGTTTTATTTAATCCTTATAAAAAGTCTGGTATTCCTATACTCAGATGAGGAAGTTGGGTCTCAGAAAGGTGAAAAGTCTTACCAAAAGCCATAGAGCTAGAAGGTAATAAAACTGAGACTGCCTCTCAGTTGTCTGATTCCAAATACCGTACTCCTTCCTTCATGCCACACAGCTGTCATTCTAATCTCGAGGCTCTTCATTGTCCAAAAGTCAAAGACACTCTGATCTTTGGTTTGGGTCAGGACTTTAGCTTTATTTTACAGAAGAAATTAACAAAAGGTGATAAGCTGTGGTAAGGATAATGATAAGACATCGTGATATGGCATTGGTAATTTGGTGGCCACAAAGCTTTTTTTTTTTTAAACGTGTATTTTCTCATTCACTATGACATCCCCTGGCATGAAAGTATTGCCAAGACCATTTTGTGGATGGGGAAAATCAGAGCTCATAATTCCCAAAGATCTGATTCAAACTCTTACCTCTTAAATATGGTCAAAAGCTGGGTCACCAGGCCAATGCTCTTCTCCTATAGCATCTTACGAATTGGTGACCCAGAAGAAGAAGAAACTGCTAAGAAGCCCGCTTCCAATAGTCCCTTTTGTTAAGGGCCAAATTCTTTATGGTACAATGTAAAATGGGTCAAGGCTTTGCAAGCTCAATCAGGCTGATTGCTTCCCACTCACAGCACATCTTAGATACTAGCCACTTGAGTATCTTGCAAAAAGATTCCAATCAGTAAACTATAGCCCCTGAGAAAATAGGGAGCCCTCACTATACATTAACAACTGAAGACAATACTGAGACAATATACAGGTGTGTTCACACTTCTCAAAATGAGAGAAAGGAAGAACAGAAAAGTGAGGAGGAGAAAGGAGGGAGGAGACAAATGTATAAAAAGAAAGAATGAAAAAGAGGAGACAAGGACAAAAAGACAGCAGAAAATAAGAGAGGTAAGAAAGTAAAATTCACAGCAATATAGTTAAAATGGTCTTTAAAAAGCATCAAGGCCAAAAGGGAAGCAATTTGTATAAAGTCACAGCAGGTAGGAGGCAGAGGCAGTAGGTAGGGATTGTTAAAATAAACAAGAAAAAAATGTTTCAAAATTAGAAAGAAAAAAATTAAAGGAAGCCTAGGTCTTGGGTAGGAGACCACAAAATGAAGTAAAATGTGAGAGGAGCCTCCATGAGATAACTTATCAGTAGAACAGGGGCTGGTGAGGGAAAATCCAGGGGCAGACAGACAAGGACACAGGAGAGGAGAGTGAAGGCTGACACTCACCCTCACAAAGCTGGCAGGAAACCATCCCTCCTCATCGTCGATCTGGCCCCACCACCAATCCTTGTTGGAAGCATCCAAGACTTTGATGACGTCGCCAGCCTTAAATGCCAACTCCCGGTTGGCCATGGTGACGTGATCCCATACTGCCTCAGCACTAACGATGGAATCTCCAGTGATCAGCTTAGGAGACAAAATGAGAATGTTTTCAGTCCACACAGCTGGCTATCTTACTTGCCCCCTTACCCAACCCACAGAGCTCTACTACTTCATGGGAAAAGTCACATACTAGTGGTGAAGACTAGGGGTAAGAGAGATGGCACTGGAAGTACAAACACCACTAAACTATAAGGCAAACAATACTGTTAACTCTCCATTAGCCAGTGAGTGCAATGACCCAGAATGTGAGTATGGACTACATAGGCCTCATGTTTTTATCCCTACTCATTATCTCCTCCCCCAGTGAAGAAAGAAAGCACCAGTCCATATTTCCTTGGAGCTTCAAGGCAGCTGAAGGTCTGGAATGGTAGAGGCTAAAATCAATGCTAAAACAAGGCTCGAGCACATTTGCTCTAAATTCTCTGCACTCCTCTCCCTTTCCTCCTCTTCATTGTAACTGACCAATTGAGAGTTGGTGGTACATTTTTAACACCACTGTATCCCACCCCCAGAGGTTATAGACCATGGCATTCCTCACATACAATGGACCCCAGTCCTGCAGCCTCCTGGTTGCCACCCACACATGATGCCATCCAGAGAGGTCATGGGTGTGAAAGAATATGGCTTTCTGTGATGACTTGCTCCAAAGAATGAACCTTGGCACAGATTCATTCAGTGATTTGTACAACCACCCTGTGATATACATAGAGAGGAGTAGGTTGATTTCTGCATTTGATAGATGGCAAAATTGAGCCAGAGGGAAGTTAAGGGGTGAGTTCAGGATCACCCAGCAAGGCTGGAGTTGTACACAGACCCTAACACTTGTCATTAAACTTTGTGGTCATTAGGACTGGGCTCCACACAGCAGCAGGCAGATGTCTATCTCTCTGCCATATGAACACACACATGAACATGTTCACAACACTCATCAAAGCACAACGATGAGGATGGGGTAGGGATATAGTCTGCCTCTTTCTGGCTACTATCCTGACCACTATATTATTTGTTCTCTTTATTCCCTAACTGGTTCCTGCCAGTATGGGCCATGAGTCTCCCTGGCATTTGCAGAAACAGATTCCAGAATAGAGAACATATGGCCTGTCAGGCAAAGGACTCAAGTACTCTCTCCCCAGCAATGAACAGCTGAACATTTCCTCCAGAAGTCACCTTTTTAATCAGTCTGCTTTGAGGAAGGACTAATTTCCCAAGGCAACATGCCTCCTGACAAAACAGTTCAAATACAACAGAGACAGGATATGGAACATCTATCCTGTTACACAGGTCTACCTGTCAATATACCGGCCAGAAAATAACACTATTGGTCATCTCCTGCCTAGTGCATCCTTCATTGCTCAGGCTTCTAGCTATTATGCCTTCCGGAGAAGATAAGGAATGGGGGAGCTTCTCAGCATGAATGTAAGAGATTTTCAATAGGACCTTTTATAGAACCACCTTTCAAGTACTTCATGATTTACTGTTTACAAAGTGTTTTCCAATCTGCATCACTTGATCCTTCCTGAATGAGCTGTTTCCATATTTAAAGATGAAGAAACAGGTTCAAAGAGGCGGCCTGGTCCTTTGATCAATCACACAAGTAATATAGAGTCTTATAACCCATCATACGAGACTACTAATTTTTACTAATTAGCTATACTGAATTCATATAACTCCATCCATAATATCATAAACCAGATGGCTCCTATTCTTAAAGAACCCAAACAGAGTTGAACAGCCACTTTTAAGGATGCTCCTACCTATGAGGAGATTTATATTTATGTTGAACTTGCTTTTTTCCCAACTACATTAAAAGTCAATTTCTTCTTGTTCTTGCCTCAAGAGAATTGCTGATCACTGGCCTCAATAAAATAAATTCTTATAGAGAAGTCTCTGTACGCACATATAACACCAACTCAGCATCATGAAGGTTTGTGGTTTAAAGCTACATCCTTGGCTTTTTACCATAGGTCAAAAAAATATACTAGCATCAATTACCAACACCCTGCTCAGGATGCTATCTGTGGCACTGTTTGAGGACCCCCAGGCCCAGATCTGTCTGATTCCACTATCTGTGCTCTTTTTACAGCAGACTTTTCTTATTAGGGATTCCATGCTTGGTTTTTCCCAAGAGCAATTGCCTCACTCTTATATCCATTTAGTCCAGTTACCTTGTCTGGGCCCTTAGCACAGATAGCCCAGTTATGCCATAGTCAAGCCAATCCAGTACCCAGTGGCCACAAACCAATAGGCAAACCTGTTGTCAAGACCTGCTTAGAATCAATGATAGGCAGAGCTAAACAGCATTTTAAAGAACATCACCCATCAGCCCTCATTTTATAAATCAGGTATACTATGGCAGATGTGACTTGCTTATGGTCATCAGATGGCCAGCTTTCTGGATCTATTTTTGCTCCAACATAACACCATAGATAGAGGAGGTAGAAAAAAACCACCCAGATTTAAGACCTTGCTCTACTTCTAGTTGAAGGTATAATAATAATGATGATAAAATTAGCTGATATAAAGTACTTAATAGGTCAGGCACTATCTTAAGCACTTTACACACCTTAACTCACTTAAGACTCACAGCAACACTTTGAGGAGATACTAATATTATTACTATCTTACAGATGAAAAAATTAAAGCTCAGAGAGGTTAAATAAGTTGCTCACATTTACACAGCCAATAGGTATTGAAGCCATAATTAAAATGCAGACACACTCTAGTTCTAGAGTTTCTGCTCTTATAAATTATGCTGCCTCTGGGTCTCAGTTTATTCACCTATTAACTGGGAATAATTCTATATCCCCACTTACTTCATGATCTATAAAACACTGAACCAAGAGTTGACAGATATGTGTTCATATAATGTGAGGAGGATTAATCCAGAAAGAGATGGTAGGTGTATAGGGCACCTGTGCTCTCTAGTCACAACTTCAAGCAGGAGTAAGGTGATGCTCCTCCTCCCCATCCTCTGAGTTCTTTTAAAAATAAACTAAATTGGGGCTGTAAATTGGTTTTAAATCTTCTTTTTTGTGTACAGGATTGATTTTTAACTTGCTACACTTTTTTCACAAATAAGCACTTTTCTCTGCTCATCCATTTATCATCCAACTCTCAATCAGTGAGCTCCCACTGGGTGTAGGGCTCTACTTACTGTGATTCAGCCATAGTCTTTACCTGATGTCAAAGGCCCTTTGAGTACCATCAGTGAATGCCATTCAAGGAGTATGCAGAAGTCATTAAGGGCCAGTAAACCTAGTTTCAATTTCTGGGCTTTGCTACTTTAGAAAGTAGCAGTGACAAAGGTAAGGAACAGACAAGAAGCCAGAGAAACAAACCAAAATAAACTTTTAGCATGTAATTGGATTACAAAAAAGTATAATACCTGCCTCACAGGCAGAATTATAGACAGGGTGAACTGAGTGCTGGATGTGCAGTGCCTAGTACAATGCCTAGTATATGCTGGTCTAGTCCAAGATTTCAGAGGAAGGAAGGATCATATGTGCTTACTGGATTCTAGAAGAGTTGAGAGGCACTTAACATAGGCTTTAAAAATGAGTAGGATTACAAAAAATACAACAGGGAACTGGAAGGGCATTTGTGGCAGAGGAATGACATTAAATAAAGTCTCAGCCCTAACCAGTTTGGCTCAGTGGATAGAGCATCAGCCTGCGGACTGAAAGGTCCCAGGTTTGATTCTGGTCAAAAGCATGTACCTTTGTTGCAGGCACATCCCCAGTTGGAGGTGTGCAGGAGGCAGCTGATGGATGTTTCTCTCTCATCGATGTTTCTAACTCTCTATTCCTCTCTCTTCCTCTCTGTAAAAAATCAATAAATTTTTTTAAAAATGAAAAAAAATATAAATTCTCAGAGGTGAGGACTATGTGAGCTTTGATGGCAAATGTAGTGAAGTTTGAAAAGGGCTGGAGAAGGGCAGTTGGGGGTGGAAGGATGGCTGAAAAGGTGGGCTGGAGTCTGTCTGAAAGTTCTTAAATCTAGTTTTAGGAAAATGATGAGGTCAAAATTGATTTGGTGTGTGTGTGTGGGCGGGGGGGGGGGGAATTCAATCCTAAACATGATCATTAAAACATGAGGTTAAGTTATCTTGGGAGGGGAAGAAAGATGACAAATATTCTCTTTAATATGTTGAATGTAGGGGCCAGAAAGATATGCAGGTAGATTTCAAGATCAAGAAAAGTTCCAGGAAATAGCTATATAGGTTTAGGAATCAATGGCCCAGAAGAAATTGTGGAAACCAAGGAAGTTTGTCCTGAAAGAAAGTGCTGAGAAAGAAGGCCAGAAACCTAGGGCAACAACAACAATGAGAGGTAAGGATAAAAAGAATATCCAGAGAAACAAAACTAAATACAGCTGTCACCACATAATTAGAATGCCAAGGAGTGCAATCTCACAAAAGCCAAGGTCAAGAGTTTCAAGCAGTAGCAGCTGATCAAATTATCAAATGATACAAAATATAAGAGAGAAAAGCCAAGAAAAGGCCATTTGGGAGTATTTAAGTCAGGGATAAAATGCTTTATTTTTTAAACCGGTTTATATCTCTCTCCCAACCCAAAGCCCAAATTTCCCACCTATTCCAACACCTTCAGCCAACAAGCCCAACATAAAGCCAGGAGGTACAATTGGGTTACTCCAGGAAGGTACCCAAATGGCTCTGAGCCTTGGGACAACGCTGTTGTAACTTCTAACAAAACAATTCCCAATCCCTAGGACATTTCAGGTGCAGCACTAAATACAGGTTGGTCTTGCTCAGACTAGTGAGAAGGACACTAGTGTTCTGCACTCCCACATCAAAGACACTTTTGGATATGAATAAAAGATGGGGAGGGAGAAGAGTCATAATTATCTATCTATCTATCTATCTATCTATCTATCTATCTATATCTATATCTATATCTAATCTATATCTATCTATATCTATATCTATATCTATCTATATATAAAATAGAGGAATATGCTAATTAACCAGGATGCCATAAAGGGTTGAATGGACAGGAGGTTGTGCGTGAAGCATCAGGGGCAGGGCAGCAGGGGCCTCCACACACCTGTGCTGGGGGAGGGCCTGATCATCAGTGGCCTTGGCTGCTTCAAGGGTCAGAGAGGGAGTGAGCTGTGGCACCTGATTTTGAATCGTGCTGGGCTCCTCGTAATTCATAAAAAAGAAATGAGCTCTTATTCCTTTTTATTTAGATTTCCCAAACAATCCTCATTTCAAATATTCTATCCCATTAATTCTAAAAATAGATACGTGTTATCAGACCCATGAGCCCTGACTATTAACCTGGAAATATGATCACCATACCCTGGAGGCATTCAGAATTTGACATCTAAGGCTGGTTTCTGATCAACAAGGCATGTGTCTACAGCTAACTTAGAGTGGCCAGTGGGACCTTTTAGGAGGAAGGAAAGAAGACAGGGAAGAAGGGAGAAAGAACATAAAATAGGGAAGAAGAAAAAGAAGAAGGTAGAGAGAGAACCATATTCATTGAAAACATGCCAGGCTCTCTTTTCTAATCTCAATCTCTGTAACTGTGTCTAAGGTATTCACTAGCACTACATTTTTTTTCTGAAGATAACTTGTGAGGTTATCCAAGTAGCTCAGAGTCACCCACTGGATAGGTAGTGGAGCAGATTTGAATCTCTAGTCAAATGTGACCTATAGCTTTGCTTTTGCCCATCCTCTACACTGCCTATCAAGGAGGCAGAGGGCTCTCAACTGGTTTTTCTTTTCAGGGAAACCTGTGAATGGCCTACAGCAGTTCTCAACCACCTCGAGGGTTTCTTAATATAGACTGCTAGGCCCCATGAGTCCCTGATATAGTAGGTATAGTAGGAACTGCATTTCAAACCACTTCCTAGGTGCTGCTGGTTAGGGACATTATAATCTAGGCTTTACCCTTGCCTTTCCTGATACCTCATTCTTCCCAGTGATCTCCATGCTACCCCATAAGTTTGGTTCCCTGCCTATCTATAAGTCCTTTCTCAGTGGTTGGCATGTCTAAAATAAAGGATTTGGGGTCATGTAAGGAGCATTCCAAATGCCAGGCCTTGCCAAGACAGAAAAAAAAAATCTGAGGTGACAGTCTCTACCCAGTTTTCCAGAGCCTTGTCTTCTTCTTCTTCTTGCCCTCCAGCTGAACAGTACCAACCCCAGTACTTATTTAATTAGTCTGGGTGGCTGCTAGAAATATGAGAGTTTGAATGGCAAGCAGCAGAAGATGGAAAGGTTAAAAAAAGAAAAAATATTGTTTTGTGAAGAAAGCAAATGTGCCAATTGCCATGAGAAGTTTCACAGGACAATGAGGAACATGGGGGGAGGTTTGCCTCTCTGTAAGTTATTCTTTAGTTGGTGCCTGCCCCTATCTCCTCAGAAGATACCCTCTATCAACAGGTAGGCATGGACAAAAGCAAAATCCATTCCTTCATTCCCTTTAAGCACATGCAAAATAGGCTGGGGTTTTATGCTCTTCCCTGAATAAACCAGACGTCTTTTAAATACAGCCCTGTAAACAGACTCTATCTTGCCCAAAGTGTTCAAGGACAACATTTCTGTAAAGATGTGACCCAGGCTATTACAACAACTTCTAGGAGTTACCAGGGTGTACAACAAAAACTGGCTACTGGAAGAAACTCTGCAAATAACTCAATGAATGATCTTAGGTCTCTTTACCAGTATCAGTTTATCAGTAAAGTTACAGACGTGAACCGCAGAGATGACCTCTCAGGTACCTTCCAGTTCTGTTGAGGCTAACACTTCAGCTTTGCAAAGACAGAAATGTCATTATAGCAGCTTATTTCTTCTCACCCTCCTACTCCATAGGATGGTTTTATTGTTCTCTGCTCAGGAAAGTGAAAACTTGGAGCTGACTAGCCCCCACCTGAGTCTCACTAAGGCACTGCTAGTGACACATTAAAGCATGGGCCAGTTAGACTGGCTGGGAAACTGAGGAACGGGTTTTCAACTTTAGCCCTTGACTGCCCCATTCAAAAGTGAATGGGACCTTGGCTCTTTGTTCTCTCCATGTAGCTCCTTAGAGAAATCATATTTTTCATGACATCTGCTCTCAGTCACCTTTAGTCCCATATTTCTAACTGTCTGCTCCACATTTCACTGCATGGCCTGCTATCACTTCCAATAAAATATATGTTAAACTAATCATATGCCACCATTTCCCTTCTTCTAATTTTTCCTGTTTCTGGAAATTCTTCTGGGCCCCTGTGTTTCTTCTCCCACCTCTCTTTCCCTCCCTCCCCCTCTTCTCATATGATCCTTTATCTTCCAATGCCCCATCCTAGGCCTGGCCCTTAAGTTGCCTCCAACCTAGCCTTCCTGCTGCCCACAGGTCTCTCTCCTCCTCAAGCTACTCCTTAGTTATGCATTTCTCAAAACTTCTTTGCTGGTACCACTATCCAGGCTCAAGAAGCTTCAATAACTCCCTATTGTCAATCACTCAAAGCTATCCTTAATCTAGCCCCACCTGTGGTTCCAACTCTTGTCTTGAACATGTCAGGGACCTTCCACTCTGATACTCTGATCAAACTCAGTCCCTTGCAAAATCAGATGCATTCCTACCTCTGTATCTCTGATAAAGGCATGCCCATAGCCATGGTTAAAGGTAGGAACACTAGAGTTAGGTCCCTAGCTGTGTGATCTTGGCCCACCCATATGATCCTTAATCTCTCCCCTGGTGACTCTAACCTATCCTCTCTCCTTTTACCTCTTTCACTAATTTCTATCTAGATAAGAATAAAATAAGACAAATAGGAGTTATTCAAATTGTCAACCAAAGTGTTATTGTCCAAACACACAGAATATACACTAAAGCATCACTTAACCCATAAAACACAGCATTGTTTTTAACATCAATCTAAAGTTCTACAACTTGAGCCCTAAATCAGGCAAGCTCTGAGGCAGATCACAGCAACAGAGTTAACATGCCTGTAAGATTGCAGCATAGTCTACGGGGCCAATGAGCTTTTTTATATAACATGTACCAGGTGGCCTATGGGCCAATCTATTGTACGTATGTTTTATGGCCAGATGACTTTTGGGGTGGGCTGGCTTTTGTGGAAGAGTTGCACAAGTGCTCAATGGTCATCAGGGAAAAGAGAAGAGATGCCAACTAAGACAAACACCGCTATGAATATTAAAAGTAAAAATCATAAGAATTGCTTTTTCTTTTTCCTATGACTTTCTTTTCCCAGATTGGTTTCAGTTTAAATATGGGTGTTACTATGGCCCGTAACTAAATAATGTCATTTCTAAGCAGAGTAATTAATGCATTCAAGTGATGGTGACTATGACTATACTGGAAGGAGGTATGTAAAAATCATCTTTTTCATGACATAATATTTTTCCTAGTTTGGGCATGTGATTTGCAAGTCATTAGGCACTGGCTTCCTTCAGTGTCCCATTACCAGCAATTTTTCACTTTAGTGAAAGATCTACTGTTGAGTTCAGCCATACCTGAAAGACATTAAATGCAGCTGGACCGTCTTGACATGGAAAGGTGAGTGACAGGTGAGTCTATATGCAGATTAGGCTCAGCAAAAGCAGAACAGACCACCTGATCTGGAGGACAATATGTTTTTAATTTTTTATTAAAAATTGTCAATTGACTTTGGTCACAAACCAGCTAACACCTGCCAGAACCGAAAAGCTTGGTAAACCTAGAAAAGTGTTGTAAGGTAGGAAGCATCCAATATATTTCTCACTCATTACAGGCTAACAACAAAGGATGACACACCTTACTATACCTCTTTCAAAAGAAGTTACAAGGTAATCTCAGCTATAATGGTGAACAAACATCAGAGAAATTGCTTGCTCAGTCTGTACCTCAGCAACAGACTCTTCTGGCATGAAATTTCAGCCACTAGCTCAACATAGTAGACCTAAGAAGTTCTGAGGTGAGACCCAGCTGCTGCTATAAATTTCATATAGTTAAGAGTTTGATCTTGTTGAGGGAAAAAGTCCTTTAGAGAAAAATGCAGCCAAATGAGCCAAAGCTTGCACAGACCAGAGAGAAGATATACTCGTATTTCTGGACCACCAACCATGACCCCACATTAAAGCAGCTCCCAGGTTGGTCAACATCAGCTTGCATCTCCATATCTTGGAAATAGGACTTTCTGCTAAGCTGTTCTGGGATCTTTGGGCATCACTCAGGTGACCCTGACCCATTACACAAGTTTCTCAATGTGTGGTCCACAGATTTCCCGCTCAAAGCCACCCCAGCATTTTTGACAAGCAGCCCAAATGATTATGAATTATATATCATACCGAAAGTGTCCTAAAATTGCTACAGCTGGAGTTTGAAGTATAAGAATTTTTTCTTACTGCACTGGACCATTCAGAATCTCTGAAACTGTTTCCTGGCTTCATATTCTTGTGTCAAGTTCCAGGCAGGATGAAGAATTATAGTTTAGCAGGAGGATTTTCCCAGTCTGCCTTGAGAGGCTATCTGAAACTGCTCTGTTTATATGCACTCCTGCCCCCACCCTGACATTTAGCCCTGAGGTCCTCAGTGGTCCTAATGGAAAATTTTTGCAGCATCTCTCTATGCAACAATTTAGAAGCCATTTTCTAGAGCTATGTTCAATCTTCCCAATTCAGCCTCCACTATTCTAAGATACAAACTATTAGTAAAACAAAACATAAAATGACTCAGCAATCCTCTATGAATTGAGTCAGAAGCATGGCATCCCAGGTTGGAGGTTACCCTAACCTATATCTGTCTCTTGAGCCAGCTTGGGATCTATCTACAAAATGTTCCTGCCCTGGGCATCATGGCCTTCTTCTTGGACTTGCTTCGGATACTAAGTTTCAGGCACCCATTGAGATTTCTTGTTGCTGTCATATTTTGAGAGATGGCCAGGATAAGACTAGGGGAGAGACAGGAGGCTCAAAGAGTGCCAAATTCCTTAGGTGACTCCATCTTGGGCCTTGTATACTGGGTTCTTGAATTTTTTCCGGTGGTTCCACTGGAACCAGCCCTGGGAGCCCTAACTTTTCCTGGACTGTTACTTGAAGGCCAGCTTGAAGTTTCCTGGGAAGGGGCGGGGGTGGTGCTTCTCTAGGTTTATAAAAGGGTAGGAGGAGGGGACTAAAACTACATGAAAAATCTGTCTTCCCGTGCCTCCCACATACATAGTTCTGCAGTCATCGACACCACAGCCAGAGGGTGGGTGGGCAAGGCAGACAGGAGAAGGGAGAGTCATTTTTTAAACCATTTGACAGATGTCATGTTAAAATCTTGTAAGGGAAGGAGGGCTGTAGGTGGGGGGAAGAGCAGAGAAAAAGATAGGTTGGAACTAATAGTTCTCTAAGTTGTCTTTAAATGTGGCCATCTGGTGGTTAGAACAGGAACAACAATTAGTCAGGGGCACTGTGACTTGTATCCTGGGAAGAGACAGAAGAAATAAGCATGATTCAATCAACTTAAACCACCTTGAAGTCTACTGGGCATGCCCATCTAGGACACAAGCTCACAAAAGCTTTGAGCCTTTGTATAAATTTCCAAAGAAAACATAATTGTCTCCTGGGGAATTCATACAGACCGAAGAGGAAATCTGTATTTAATCAGAAAGTAGATGTTTTCCAATGGCTTATTGATTTCCCTCTGCCTGTTGGCTCACTATGAGAGAAAAAACATTTGCAAAGGCACTTAAAAGTGCCTCTGGTCCCTGTCAGCAGTGTTTCCTGTTCAGAGATGGGACACTGTTGATCTCACAAAATCACAGTCCTGGTTTCTCAACAGACATGGTAAATAGTGGATGAGGGGTGTTTAGTGAGCAGCTACTGGATTAGGCCCCTGGGGATTGAAACTGGCTGAGATGGCTTCTCTTCAGACTGTGTCACTAAAGACTCAGACAGAAGGATGCTGCATCTAAACCTAGGCTGCCAAAAAGGATGCAAGAGAAGCAAAATCAGACCCAACCTCAGGGCCCTGGAGGGTTGGCATCAGGTCTGTGTCTACAGGAAAACTGGTTGTGCTTTTAACAAAAGAACTTCAAGTAGGTCAGCTAGGCTTATGTAAGAGAGTGTCTGCCTGTCTCGGCTATGTGGAGAAGGTAGGAGAAGGAGAGGAAAGGGGAGGGGAGGGGAGGGGAGAGGCGGGACCCAGGGCAGCTGACTAAAGGACAAAGCATCCAGTAAGGTGCTAGGGTTGAACCTATTCTTTTTGGACTCTTACTCAGGCTCAAGAGCTCGAAAAAAAGTACATTCTTATACTCAGAGAAGGTTAGGATTGGAAAACCAAAACCTAGCACATATAGTTCAGTCTAACATTTTATAAATAAGAAAAATAAGTCTCTGGTGAGGAGAAGTTGCCTAATATGGCAAGCTAGTCAGCGGCAGAGCCAAGATTAGAAACCATGCCTACAGTCTTTTAGGATAGGTGTTAAATAATTTTTATTAAAAATTGTAAATTGGCTAAAATAATATGAACACCTACCTAGTATCTAAATGCTACTAATGTAGTGTGTGTTACAAAAATCGCCACAAAATATAAATACTGAGTTTAACAATTTAAAATATAAAAACTTCCAATATTTTCTCCTGGAGCTTCACTTTGAAGGTCACTATTTTAGACATTTTCTGGTGCTCCTTCTTCTCTCTGCTCTACAGAAGTCATCCCTTCAATATTAAAACAATCACATCCTCTCCCTCACCTTAGGACCCCAAACAAATCTGACTCTGGAAATTAAGAGGTAAGAAAACCTCAGTATGAAGGGTAGGTAAAGACAATTCCAGAATCTCTCTCACTACCAGCTTCTTTGCTAAGGAAATTCAAATTCACACTAAAATACAAATGCTAGTGAAAAAACTAGGATGGGAGGAATGGTTTCCAGGCCTGATTTGGTTACTTACTTGCAGTATAAACTTAAGCAGATCGAGCTCCTCTCTGAGTTAGTTACACTAGGTAATCTCAAATGGAAAGATGGGGTAATTTTTGACAGATGCTGATGCCTTGCTTATAAAATTAGGTTTTCACAAGAGACAGAGGGGAGTAAAAAAAGACATGGAAACAAGGAAGATGAGAGAGGAATGGGGTGATTAGAAAGTTCAGAAGACAAAAGTTGACTATTTCAAATTTTTGCCATAGGATACCTCCACCCAGATTGGAACTCCAGTACGAAAATGTCCTCTAGGATCCACTGACAGAAAAAAAAAGGGCACTGCCTTCTCTACCCAGTTCTAGCCATTGGGTTCAAGCTATCATAAGTATCTTCTATGAAAAGATTAAGCAACACTTCTTCCATGTGCAGCACAATATAGTTTCTAAGATGCTTTCATATTCATTAGCTCACTGGATTGTTCTAGCAACTCTAGGAGATAAGCAGAGTAAGGATGAGAACTTAGATTTTAAAGATAAGGAAATGAGCTTGAACAAAGGAAGTCACTCAGCTATCCCAGGAGCAGAGGCCTGAAGAGAACACAGATCTTCTGACTCACAGTGGAATAGTTTTTTCCCCCTAATAATAAAATATAGCTAATATTTACTGAATACTTACTGTCAGAAACAAATCTGTTTTTAAATATACTAATTTATTTAATCACCATTTTAAAAAATAAGGAAACCAAGATTCAGAGAGATTAAGTAATTGCTGAAGGTCACACCAGGCCAGAATCAAAACCCAGGTATTTTTACTCTACAACCAGTGCTCTCAACCTCTGTTCTGCACAGCACATCCTCACCCCCACAGGGTCAAAAAACTTCCAAGGTAGTATAGTTAGATATAGAATAATATATATATATATATATATATATATATATATATATATATATATACATATAAAGGAGCAAGAAGATTACAGGCATACCTCATTTTATTGTGCTTCAATTTATTTTACTTTGCAGATATTGCATTTTTTTATGAATTGAAGGGCTTTTTTTTAAAGATAGACTCTACTCCTGTTAAAGATGTGTGATGAGCCCTAATCGGTTTGGCTCAGTGGATAGAGCACCGGCCTGCGGACTGTAAGGTCCCAGGTTCGATTTCGGTCAAAGGCGTGTACCTTGGTGGTGGGCACATCCCCAGTGAGAGGTGTGCAGGAGGCAGATGATTGATGTTTCTGACTTTCTATCCCTCTCTCTTCCTCTATGTAAAAAATCAATAAAATATATATTTAAAAAACAATTAAAAAAAGATGTGTGATGATTTCTGAAAAGATGACAAAGGATTTTAAATATTACATAAGCCTAAAAAAGCAGCATTAGGGTTTGAGGATTGACTCCAATTTTGAAAGTTCTACTGTGGGTAAAATGATACCACACATTACATGCTACAGAGAAATAGTGAGAGGAAGTCTA
This sequence comes from Murina feae, assembly GCA_004026665.1. NCBI lineage: Eukaryota > Metazoa > Chordata > Mammalia > Chiroptera > Vespertilionidae > Murina > Murina feae. Next base: position 28,411 of record PVJC01007862.1, read on the forward strand.
TCAATGTGACAAATTTCATTGTTGTTTTATTTTAAGAATTATCATAGCCACCCTAACTTTCAATAACTACCACCCTCACAGTCAGTAGCCATCAACATCAAGGCAAGACCATCCGTTAGCAATAATATTGTGATTTGCTTAAGGCTCAGATGATGTTTTGCATTTTTAGCAATAAGTTCATTTTTAAGACAATGCTATTGCACACTTAATACACTATATAATATTGTAAACATAACTGTTATATGCAATGGGAAACTAAAACAATTCATGTGACACACTTTATTGTGATATTTGCTTTATTGTGTTCTGAAATTGAACCCACAATATCTGAGGTATGCCTGTATACTTATATATCCATAGAACATTTCTCTAAAAGGACTCAGTGGTGGTCTTTGCAGAGGAAGCTGAGAGGCTAGAGGGTAGGGGCCGAAAGTCTTTTCACTGTGCACCCTCTTGTATATTTTGAATTCTGAGCCATGTGAATATATTTCCTATTCAAAAATAAAATATTTTAAAATGAGGTGTCTGGAGTCCAGAGAGCTGAGGAAAACTGTGTGGCAGCTTCTTGGCAGGGGTTTGGTGGCAACCCCTTCCCTACACAACTTTATGGGCTCTCAAACTTGCACAGAAGGTATCTCTCTCCCTCTATCTTCCAGTTTCCCCAACCCAGACATTCCTTGTCTAATTCCCCTGGGAAGGCCAGTACTGTAGTCATTCTACAGATTTCAGCAGTGCAAGTGAAAACAGCAACAAACTGGGTTAGACTCCCACAACTAATCAGCAGGCTATAGGAAAATAATGCATTAGCAGCAGGACAGATAAAGAATGACACAAAAAGCATTCCCCAATGCCTAGCACTCAAGGTCTGAGTTACACAGATTCTTCCATCTCCTTCCTCTTACCAATTCATCTCAGTATGACTACCCACCCTTCTCCTGGGCTGGGTAAAAAAAAAAAAAAAATTAATCTAGAAAGGTTCCAGGAAATCTGGCCCAGTTTGAGAATCCGTGCTATACAAGAACATAGTAAAGGAGAAAAAGTCATCCCAACTGGGTTTTAATGTCCATAGATAAGAGTCAGCCCAGATCGTTTCAAGGGTCTCTCTCTGCTTTGGTTCTTGGATTTTCACTATCTTATCCCACAAGTCTTAGAATAAAATTTCACAGATTAATGCCATCAACATTTTCGTAGATACATTTTGGCCTAACCCCTTAGCCAGGTCAGCCACGAAGGGCTTCTACACCCTGAAAGCTGTAAGGTGGTGGGAGTGGCCAATGTGGATCAAGGGCCTTCAGGGATCCTCCTGAAGTGGCTTAAACAAGCATCACAATTCCCTCTCACAACAACTTAGCATCTTTTCCAACATTTCACTGCTTCCCACATGCAGAAGATGAGTGGAACATTTCACTGCTATGGAAAGGATGAGGGGTTCATCAGTGTGCCTCTCGTGGGAAAGCAGGACTCTGCTGCAGAAGATTGGGCCCTAAAGAGCTCCCTTTCCTTGTTATGTGTTGGAGACTAACCTAAGTTTTTACATATATAGGGTGTCCCAAAAATATATACACACTTTAACACCTGAGAGCTCAATTTTGAAAATGAAATGTATTTTGATAAACACTATCTTTATAATTTTTCAAAGTGTTTGTATACAATTTTGGGGACATCCTATATTAAGCTGCTACCAGCAGCTTCCTTTAGTAATGGAATCCACTGTGTGGTAGCTTAGGGCCATAGAAAGAACACTGAACAGAGTCTGAATACATGACTTCTAGTCCCAAATCCATCACCACCTAATCCTGTATCCTCAGGCTGTCTCCTCCTTCTCTGAGCCTCAGTATCCCCACCTATAAAATGGAGACAATGCTGGTTGAAAAAAAGGCAGGGGAAAAGAATAGAGAAACAAAATGAAGACAAGCTCCTGGGTTACTTCCAAACAACCTGTAATCACGACCTGGATGAACTCAACAATTCAAACAGCACCAAAACAATTCAACATTTTATATGGCACTTTTTACATCCTTCAGTTATGAATTCTTATACCCACCAATCCTGAGACTTTACAGTTAAGCCCATTTTATAGACCAGAAAACTGAGGCTCAAGAGAACTTTGCCCACAACATATCAGGTGAGGAAAAATCTGTACATGAACCAACATAGTCTAGTTCCTGACCCACCCCTTCAACAAAGCATGTGAAGTGGCCCTGAGCACAAAACTGAGAATAAGGAACTCTATCAGGGTCCAAACAAGCACTCAAGGCTGTTTCCTCTGTCAGGTGTCAGGAGTTTTAGGAAGAACTCCCTGCCCCTCACTTTCCCTCACTATATACAGGGTTCCTGAGGAGTCAAACTTATATGACCAACTAAATATTGCAAACCTGTTTTCTGGGAATTGACTTGGCATTGAAAACCATCTGTATAGAAGGGGTGACCCCAGCATAACTTTTGCCAACCTGACCCCATGAGGTTGCCTTCCTCTGGCTCTCACTTGGGCCTTTTCTTTCTGTTGCTACTATGATAGGAGTCAGGCCCAGTTGTCGGTGGACACTAAGACCAACTTTGAAGGTAGGCAAAGTATAGCTTTGTAGGTAAAAAACAAGTACATTTCCAAAGTATTTTCTGAGCTCTTAGCCTAGGTGAGCCTTGCCAGCATCTGGAGGCAATACTGGCTATTTTACCCATTGACCAAATAAGACCCAGATAGAGGCACACCCTACGTAGCAGAGTAGCATGTAAAACTCTTGATTTCCAGTCCAAAGCTAAGAAACTGACATGAGGCTGTCACAGTTAACAGTAACCTCTAAGGCTGGTACTCCAGGGCAGATCAGCCATTCTCTGGCCACCTATCTCACTGCTTCTTACCCTTCATCTAGACCCCATCTAGGAGTCTGCCTCCCCCTTCCAGCTCCAGCCTTTGGTACAAAGGGGCAGAAAGGTCTCCCTAGGACACCCCGACCTAGTTTCCAGCTTGAGAAACTAAAAATAGCAGGCCCTCATTAGTGGGGCCAGATGGCCCAAGCTGCTATGCCTAGGGGCAGGGCTGTGGTCATTAAAGATGTGGCTGTTCTCTCCACCCACCACTGACCCAGGAGAGTCTGGGCTTTTGCCCCACTTTATGCATCCTACTACTTCACCTCCCACCCACAATTTAGATACAGTTTTCAGGTTCAAGTTGTTAATTCATTCTTAAGAAAACAAACTTTAATATTCAGTTGCTTTATGTTATCTAGGACACCACTTTACAATCACATCATTCCGTAATGGTTTGTAATTGGATTAGGGAGTTCAGGAGCAGCTTCAAGCTTTCTACATTGATCAGTGTCAATTTATCTTCCTCATTTTTCTCCATCTGCCTATTAACTTGACATCTGAATACTTGGTTCTAAGTTTTACTTGCTTGTGGAGCCTGCTATAGCATATCTATTTTATTCCTGAATTCACTGCTCTCTGAGTCCTGATTTCAAAGATAAGGTAAGGAGTAGTCAGAGCAAACTGATAAGAGGCTCACCAGACCGGGCCAGTGCCCTGTTGTGCTCACTTGGAAGACTGAGACAGCTGGCCAGCCCTAAGGGTAGGATGTGTTCTGCATCGGTGTGTTTCTGTGAGTGCATTCAAATGTGTCTCATGTTTGGGGGAGGGTTATTTGTCCATGTAAGTCCTTAGGAGTGTGTATCTCAGGGATAGGAGTATGAGTCCAGGGTGTAACAACAGATCTGAGTATGAATCTTAGAGCGCCCCACATGTATGTATACTATGTATATGTGCCCTATGGGTGTGCTGTTGTGCCTTAAATGCATCCATGTGTACACACACACACACATCTGCATAAGCCTACCTCATCTGTCTGTGTGTGTGCCCTGCCTATGCTGAGTATGTGATAAGCGTGCATATGCCTCATGATTAACTGAATGTGTGCACTCCAAGTACGTTAATGTAAAAGTAAACCCCACAAGTGTGTCCCATGTGCATACCAAACACACTGTACATGTGTCTGAGTGTGTGGAAGTGTGCATCACATGTGACCTATAGTGTGTGTATGTGTGGGTATGGGTAAAAGACATGGATAGCAAGGCTGAACCAATTTTCTTCTCCCACAATTTTTTTTCCTTAACAACTTTCCTCTAAGACACCCAAGTCAATCTACTCCTAACCAGGTCAAAGGACCTGGGTTCAAAGTTCATCTCTGTCACTTTCTGAATGTGGTAGCCATGGATGCTTTTCCTAAGAGGCCTAGTCACCACTTCATTTATACAAGGGGGCTCATAACTAAGTAGTCTAGCAGCTAGGAGCTGAAAAGAGACAAGACAGGATTGTGAGACTTTGGGCAAGTTTTTGCTTTTCCCTGGGCCTCAGTTTCCTTAGCAATACTGTGAGGGAATGGGTTCAATTATCTTATATATAAGGCTCTTTCTCATTCCCATCTATAGACTTTCTCACCATGGACTAACTCTGGTCCCTCACATAACCCCCACAAAAAAAGGACAGTCCACAGATAGTGCAAGTGGAATAGTACCTACAGATGTTATATCCTAACTAAGCCCCCTCTAGCCTTGGGAAAGCTACTGGTTAAATCCCTAAAACTGCCATTCCATACTCATTTCCAGTGGCCTGAGCCACTTAGAGTAAAAGGGATAAACTCTCAAAGACATATAATCTTTACCAAAGTTCAGGCAAAATGAGATAGGATTGATTCAAAGCATTTTTCCCCAACTTTTGGGATGACTGTAGGAACTAGTGATGGTAATGAGTCAGCTTTTAGGCTCAAAGCCTAGTCTTTAAGAACAGGACCAGATAAATCTATAAAGAGAAACCTCCAAAATGGGCATTAAGGGCCATAGAATCTAGGGCCACTCTTCTGCATTTGGAAAGGCCTCTTATGCATCCTTGGATGATATAATATCTTGGTGGACTTATCGCAGGTTAAATAGATGTATATGAATTGCCAACTAGTGGTTTAATGCCAACCTAACCAAAGTTATCTACTGGCATCTGCCTAATTTTCTCTGCTATCTTGACTAACTTTTATAACATAACCTAATTAAAAACAAAGTGCAGAGGTCTCTTTAAAAAAAACTCCTTGCCTAAGGACACTTAGTATAGATTAGTTGACAACAGCCATACCTTTATACTATACTCTTCCTAGTTAGTACACAAGGGCTTTTAAAAGTCAGCGCTAGCCCTAACCGGTTTGGCTTAGAGGATAGAGCGTCAGCCTGCGGACTCAAGAGTCCCAGGTTCGATTCCAGCCAAGGGCATGTACCTTGGCTGCAGGCACATATCCAGTGGGGAGTATGCAGGAGGCAGCTGACTGATGTTTCTCTCTCATCTCTCATAGATGTTTCTAACTCTCTACCCCTCTCCCTTCCTCTCTGTAAAAAATCAATAAAATATAGTTTTTAAAAAAGTCAGCACTGATCTCAGTCAATCAAAGTAATTCCCTATGTTTTCATTTCCTTAGCCATAAAATGGGAAGAATAATCCTGGCCTTGAGTACTTCATAGAGTTTTGGTGGAAAAACCAATGTGGTAGTAAGACTATACACTAGTTCTTATCTTCTCAGATTGCCCTGGAAGTAATGATAAATTTCCAAACAAGATGATGCAGATAAAGGTGAAGAGTGTATATTTGTTCTAAGTAGGTCATCTGTTAAGAGCCTATTATTCTAATGCAACTCTTAATCATATCAGAAAAACCCAGTAATGTTCATCACAAATCTTAGCCAAAAACCTAGAGGCCAAAAATTAGACTTTAATTACCAAGTGCCTAGGTGGTTATAGCTTTATGGACTTGAGAAGGCATAAATAAAAACACAATTCACTTTAGTTTTCTTCCAAATTTATCTTTTAGCTTTGCATGACATAGGGAGAGAGAAAGCTAATCTGTTATTCATAGCATCATATGTGTGGAAAGGTGGGGGGGACGGAACTGTGGGTAAATAAAAGAAAGCTTCTTAAAAGAAAAACCTTAGCTTCCCACAAAGAACAGAAGACACAAGCTGGGTCACAGAGTTTCTACCCTTCCAAGGGAGGGAAGTAAAAGAGTCCTCCATGATGTGATAGCACAAAGACAATGGGATTTGTTCAAGGTCATCTAGTGACTAAGTTTATATTTGCAGCCCTCATTTTTTCACGTGTATGTCTTTCATTAACAAAACCTTAACAGAGAGCCTACCAAGTGTCTGGCCTTTCAACTACAGCAGTCACCCAGAGACTTCTGCTTCAGAAAATTTTCACAGATCATCAGCCCCAATTAACAGAAAACCAACTCAGAAAGGCTTAATGACTTGTCCAAGGTCACAGAGCTAAAAAATACAAAACTACTAGCTCAGAGACCCTTTGGTTTTTATCAAACCATATAGGTTTCCCTCACCACCCCTGAAAGGCAAAAGAAGCTTAACACACTGTGTTTTCATGGAAAAGTCCTTTCTCTCCTTTCCCTGTCTGTGCCTAGTTCTCCAGTTTTTACAGTGAGGGAATTAAACTCAGGATAGCTGTAACACCCCTTTTCTAGAAAATATAGCTATCTGGAATGACCTTAAAGGGCACTATAACTTCCAGAGTTCAAGCCCATATCAAATACAGTATGACAACAAGTTTTTGAGTCTCATTTTTCTCATCTGTAAAATGAAGATAGCCCTAACTGGTTTGGCTCAGTGGATAGAGCATTGGTTTGGGGACTGAAGGGTCCCGGGATCGATTCCAATCAAGGGCACATGCCAAGGTCTCAGGCTCAATCCCCAGTAGAGGATGTGCAGGAGACAGCCAATTAACAGATCTCTTTCATCACCGATGTTTCTATATCTCTATACCTCTCCCTTCCTCTCTGAAATAAATAAAACTATCTAATCTAATAAAAGAGTAATATGCTAATTGTGTCACTCTGCTACATCCCAAGCCATGCCAATCAGAGTGACTATATGCAAATTAACCCAATCAGAGTGACTATATGCAAATTAACCCAACCAAGATGGTGGCTGGCAGCCACAGAGCTAGAGCAAACAGGAGGCTTGGCTGCCTAGACGACAGAGGAAGCTAAGCTTCCCACCTGCTTAGGCTGGCTATGGCCTCCACTCAAGTCAACAAAGTTTCAATTATAAAAGATAAATAACCCCCAGATACCTGCTTCCAACCAGCCTCACTGGGAGCTTGGGTAGTTGGGGGCTGTGGCCAGCCAGCAAACAGCCATCAGCCCCTCACCAAGGATGGCCCCACCCTCATGGGGTGAGGGTCCCTGCTTGGGGGGTTGGCCAGCCTACAAACAGCCATCAGCCCCTCACCCAGACTGGTCAGGCACCCCAGTGGGACCCCCACACTGAAGGGGCTGTGGCCAGCTTGCAAACAGTCATCAGCCCCTCACTCATACTGGCCAGGCACCCCAGCAGGACCCCTACCCTGAAGGTGCTGTGATCAGACTGAAAACAGTCATCAGCCCCTCACCCAGGTTGGCCAGGCACCCCAGTGGGACCCCCTACCCTGAAGAGACTGTGGCCAGTCTACAAACAGCCATCAGCCACTCACCCAGGCTGGCCAGGCACCCCAGCAGGACCCCCCTTCCTGAAGGGTATGTGGCCAGCCTGAAAATGACCCTCAGCCCCTCACCCAGGCTGGCCAGGAACCCCAGCAGGAACCCCACCCTGATCTGGGACACCCTTTAGAGTAAACCAGCTGGGCTCTACCCATGCACCAGGCCTCTATCCTATACAATAAAAGGGTAATATGCAAATTGACCCTAACAGCAGAATGACTGGGAATGACTGGTCACTATGACACACACTGACCACTAGGAGGCAGATGTTCAATGCAGGAGCTGCCCCTGGTGGTCAATGCACTCCCACAGGGGGAGATCTGCTCAGTCACAAGCCAGGCTGATAGTTGCTAGTACAGCAGTGGCGGTGGGAGCCTCTCCTGCCTCCTCAGCAGCACTAAGGATGTCCGACTACAGCTTAGGCCTGGTCCCTGCTGGTAAGTGGACATCCCCCAAGGGCTCCCGGGCTGCCAGAGGGATGTCTGACTGCCAGCTTAGGCTTGATCACCTGGGGAGTGGGCTTAAGCCAGCAGGTGGACATCCCCTGAGGGTTCCCAGACTGTGAGAGGGTACAGGCCAGGTTGAGGGACCTCCCCCCCCCTCGAGTGCACAAATTTTTGTGCACCGGGCCTCTAGTATTTAAATGAATAAATAAAACCAAGTTAATCTCTTTCCCACCTACTTTACAAGGCCACAGAGAAGTTCAAGTAAGACCATGTAAAATCCAGTGCAAAGTGTAAGACAATGTTCAAGAGGAACTGCCAAGAATCAAGGGAGAATCAAGTGAGCACCCACTAGCTCCATTTGCTTTTCTCTAAATTCAAGTAGAGAAACTATATGCATGTTCTGTCCAATATATCTTTCTGAACTTTCCTGTATAGTTCAACCTTGATTCTCAAGAAAATCACCTCAGCCAGTTGCGAGTTCCAGAGAAAATTAATAAATCCTTCTACTCCCTTTGGGCCCAAAGCACAAAGCAGTGTCATCATTTTGCCTTTGTTCTGAGCCCTCCCACAATACCAGGCCTATCAGAACCTCTCTGATGGATGCCTGGCTCCCAGTGCCTCTTTCTCAATGCCAAAACACCCACTTCCCAGACTTCCTGCAAACCAGCGGGGTTCATGGAGAGAGGAGGAAGAAGTGAGTGAGCAGAGGAGTAGCTGTGGGAGGTACAGCTAAAAGTAGCTGCTGCCTTTAGGCACCACACTCTGAGGGGGTGGGGGTGGGCTCTTAGCACATCTTTGCTGCAACCAGATGGGCATGAAGGTGCACGGTTTCCCCTCCTCTAATGAAGGCAGGCAGGCAGAAAGATCAGAGCTGCCAGAACCTTTCCCAAAGCTGTCTATGGATGCTCACTGCTGGCCTCCTCTGGGCCTAGAGGGTGGATGGCCTTGCAGCACAGGACTGCATCCAGGCCTCCCTGACTCAGAAGAACAAATATAGTCTGCAGAAGATTCTGTGCTTCTCCACTCCCATCTCAATGCCTGGCATCCCAAGAGCTCCTGACAGGCCTGCTCCCCTCCCGGAGGTTACATAATACTCCTTTTTTTCCCCAGCCTCTGTCAGCTCACTTTCTCCAACCAAACCTGAGAGCATTCAGGTTTCTGATCCAGTCAATGGGACATAGATCCAGTATCTTATAACATAGGTAGCACATTACAAGGGGCAAGGGCTTTATTTGAGGAGTCAGGATCCCAGGCCTATCACTGAACCTTGGAAGTGCTTTTCCCTTCACTGTCTTAGTTTTCTCATTTGTAAAATAGGAAGGGGAAAGGCATGTTGCAGATCTACAAAGTACTCCAATCTCTGCCCTTATGTGATTCTCTGTTAACCCTGACCACTTAAATGAAAGCCCCTCTCTCCCACCCAAGGTTGTCTTATTCTCCAAGCAGTCTGGCTGAGTTGGGCACTCTCCTAATTCTAAGTCCCCTAATAACTTGCATTGGCAAGATGGTTGTCTGGAACTCTAGACACTGTCATCCTCGTCTGTCCCAGGCCTATTTCAACTGGACAACTTCTGCTTTTTCCTGTTTTAGATAGAAGCTTCTGGCCAAAATTTCACATAAGAACATGGTTCTTCTGTGGAATCCACAACTCATGTTAGTGAAGTGGAAACTGAGTCCCAGTGAGGAAGGGCCTAGATTAAGTTCTGACAGGGCAATAGCTTGCTCCCAAGGGTCCTCAGACAATTTCCAGTGTTATTTTTCCTACTGAAAGTCTGCCTTCTATATGCAGTCCCTTGGCCATATAGATACAACTTTCTCTTCTATGCTATCAACTCTTGACTTTGATGCTCAAAAACCAAATGCCCAACTCCTGCCAGGGGCCTGAAACTAGCACAGAAGAGTGATAAGTACAAGAAAGAACTGACTTTATATACATCCCTTCCTTAACCTTTCCTTTTACTCCAGGTTTCCCCTTTGTTCCTTTTTTCAACATTTCCTCCTGAGTTCTGCTCTATGTCAATAGAACTCCTACAATTCTCAAAAAGTCATGACTACATTATGACCACAGAGTTGACTATGCAGGCTATACTGGAAGCACTGCAGGATGTGGTATCAAGAGGCTTAGGTACTACCACTTCCTGACCCAGTTAGGAAACATACAGTTTGTGGGTATTGAAAGAAAACAGGGAATCCTAGAGCCTCCAACAGGATTTACTGGGATTAAGATACCAAGTGACTCATACTCCTTGGTCATTGGCTTAATAGGTGATTGCTATGAACCTAAGATACATTTGATGTCTACAAAGCATACAAGTCTATCATGCCACATTATCCTCATTAACACACTGGTATAATAGATGATGGTAGAGCCTCAATGAATTCTGCACTGATTGACCAGGTATATACAAATTATTATTAACAGTAGTAGTAGTATTAACTAAATGAATAGCTACTTAAAATACTGCAAGAAGGGGTTCTGGGTTGTCAAAGCAGCCCTCCTAGGCTTTCCCAGATATATGAGGCTGGTATCTTATCTATAAGAGGCAAGTCTTAGTTATCCATGGGACATGTCTCTAACAAATGCTAAATCTCAAAATGGCATCCCCCTGCCACTCAAGTCACTGTAGGGCGACCTTCCCTGCTGGAAATCAGTGTGCATTCTAGAAGAAACCTAAGCCAAGTATAATTAAAAAGGAAATTCTCTTACCCTCAAAATCATCCTATACATTCCAAACTTGTAAAATTAATCTTCAGATTACCTGCTTGCTTTAAATAATAATATTCTTAATCATTTTGATCATCAGTATTAATCACAAAGTAAGCACAAATCATTAGAGCTTGAAGAAATCTTTGAAGCTTTCTAATTCACCTAACCTTATTTTACAGATGAGGAAACCAAATTTCATTGGGAAGAATTAATTTGCCCAAAGTCACTCATTGAATAAACAAAATTTTCCCCACTAGTATAGCAAATGAATAGGAAGTGACTCTTTTCCTGAAGTGCTCAAAGCAACTCACAGCTAATAATTTTAAGTCCAAATAGGTCCCAAGACTACTTACTGTCAAGGGTTGAGTCCTCTTTTTTAAATATATTTTATTGATTTTTTACAGAGAGGAAGGAAGAGGGATAGTTAGAAACATTGATGAGAGAGAAACATTAATCAGCTGCCTCCTGCACACCCTGTGCTGGGGATGTGCCAGCAACCAAGGCACATGCCCCCAACCTGAATCAAATCTGAGACCTTTCAGTCCGCAGACCGATGCTCTATCCACTGAGGCAAAACGGTCAGGGCACAGTCCTCTTTTTTAGGATGGGCACAAGCCCCTAGCATTTGTCAAGGCCCCCACAGTCTTAGAATAAAAATTTATCATCTGTGAAACCTACCTATTCACGTATGCAGTAAGCCAGATTCAGGTTGAGCTGGCATTTCCTCTGAATATAGCATTCTCATCTTGGGCTAAACATTCCTTCCATCCCAGGGAGCTTTTAAAAAATATTGATGCCAGAACCTCACTGTGACCAATACAATCACATCTCCCTCAGAGATTCTAAGAATTATTGCTAGTCTTGTTAAATCCCCAGGTGATTCCACTGTGCAGATAGGACTGAGAACCATGGGTTAATGAAAACAATTTAGCCAATCAAGGAAAACATGCACAGTTTACTGAACTCTTTGAAAACAAAATATATTCTGTTTTAAAGCTACATCTATGGTGTTCTGCTTTCTAAAAGAGGGGATCAAAGTGGTGTACAGAATCTACAGTTGTAGCACTGACCTTCAGGCAAATTCTGGACCCAGTTAGGAAACATACAGTTTGTGGGTATTGAAAGAAAACAGGGAATCCTAGAGCCTCCAACAGGATTTACTGGGATTAAGATACCAAGTGACTCATACTCCTTGGTCATTGGCTTAATAGGTGATTGCTATGAACCTAAGATACATTTGATGTCTACAAAGCATACAAGTCTATCATGCCACAGTATCCTCATTAACACACTGGTATAATAGATGATGGTAGAGCTTCAATGAATTCTGCACTGATTGACCAGGTATATACAAAAATTAACGGGCTCCAACTCCAAAAGAGGGAATCTGGTGAGATGTTAGAGGAACAAGTATCCATAATATTGAACATTTATTTGAATCATCAACTTGAATGATACTTATTCAGTTTTTGATCGATGCAATGCTAGAAGAGTGCCAATCTGTGTCAAGGCATAAAGAAAAAATAATTAACCCCTCTCAAAAAAAGCTAAAATGGGCCAACCAAATAAAATAAAAGTTTCGCTGATGCAGTGCTAGAAGGGACTGTTAATTTGTTGCTCAGTATAAAGAAAAATTTTAAAATGCATAGAAAAAAAAACTGAGAATAATGGACCAACCAAACAAAATAAAATTTAACAAGTTTGGTTGGAAAAGGCCAATTTCATGAGAAAATAGGGGACTGGACAAGACAGCAAAGTGTTTGAGCCTACAGCCCAAAAGGCTAATAATGGCTTTTAATTTTGGCAGCATGTTTAAATCACCTTGTGGAGCCTTAAATTTCAAAAAATCTTAAAAAGTTGCTGTGGATCTACCCCATGCCAATTAAGTCAGAATCTCTCAGTAGGAACTTGGTATGGGTATTTAAAAACTCTCCAACTAATTGGAATATTCAGTGAGGGTTAGAACCAGTACAAGGCTGCATTATTAGATAATTCACAGACAAATCAAAGTTCCTTTGTACTTGATCCTGATCAGGTCACACCTGGAGTAGCATGATCAGTTCTGGGCAGCACATTTTTAGTGAAATATATAAATATAAGAGTGCTTCAAAAGGAAGAAGAACAACTGTATGGAAACTTCAGTTCCTTCAAAACATTCTTTATTTTAGGCTCCACCAATTCACACTGCTTTTCTCCTTGAAGATATCAAAGTTTTCATAAGACTAAAGGGAACTCTGATGTATATTCAAGATAAAAGGCAGCATTTTCTTAAATAATTTTGTGCAAAAATTGCTATACAAATGAAAGGTATTAAAAACACTAAAAATTTAAGGAAGTTGCTGAGGAAGCTAGTATGACTTCAGGGAAGACTTACATACCTCTCTCTCCACCTGACTGCATTCAGCTTCACACTAGCTGAGAATGATCAATTCTGATTCTCCTCCCCCCGCTCCATTTGAAAAGCAGACTCACTCCCATCACACCAATCTCTCTGACCTTTACTTTCCTCTTCTATAAAACCAGGAATAACAATCAGCCCTACATACTTCACAAGGCTGATGTGACACTGAAAATTAGGAAGAGAAAATTCTTTGTAAACTCTATAGGCCCATGCACTGACAAGGGATTGCCATTACTGGAACATTTCTCGAGCTTTCTCTCTCCTCTAGGCCCTTCCCCCTTCCACTTTTTCCACTTCATACTTATGTGCAAGGGTAAAGCACAATAAGCTAAATACTGTTAAGAGGTAGACCCACCTAGTGACAGGAGACACTCTCTGCAGATATCAGAAGAACTATGCTTTGATCAAGGATTCTTGGAAAGCAGGAGACTCAGTTGGCCTAGAACAAGTTGCAGAGATAGAAATAAGAGCTAGAGAGTCTAAGATTCTCCATCTCCTTCCCACTTCTTGGGGCAAAGCCACTGGGGCTGGATCCAGATGCTTTGTGAGAAGTCTTCTGAGGAGGCAGTTATTTTGGGAGAATAGGCTCAATTCCCAATTGTGTCCCTGTCCAGAGTAAGCACTCCACAGGCCAAGGGGAGCAGAGGCCAAGATGGCAGACAAAGGCTAGGAGGACATGATTTGGCACCATCCCTATAGATGTGAGAGTGTGCCCTCCAATCACAGTCAAGCACTCTTAATCTGGGCTTCACCACAGGGCAGAAGAGCACTTTATTCACTGGCTCACTACAATCCCTCAACTCCCTAGCCACTTAATCACATACATACAAGTGATGAGCAAATCTCAGCCAGGGCCCAAACCTGCTCGCCAGCACAATAAGCTAAACTGGCCTTCCCACAATTAAACTGGCCTTCCCAATTTGCCTAGCCTTCCCAGTAAAAGAAACTAATCAGAGACCCACAACATAAAAACAACTGCCCTCAAATTTCACACTGTAGCTGAACTAGGTTCCCTAAACCACAAACATTGGGGCACACTGTGCAAGTAGATGTCGCAGGTTCTGACAAATAGAGGCTATCTCAATAGGGAAAGGCACTCTCAGTTTGTTTCTACCACACTATCTCTTCACCTCTTCCCTGCCTCAGCCAAAAGTCAGGATGAAAAAAACATTTTTTTCAGGGCCTACAGACCTCCTTGCACTAAAGTTGGGCTATGATATGGTTCAGTTAATCTTAAAGAGAAGGCATTAACTCAATGGGGATTTTAACCCAGGAGCATTCCAATAAACAATCCCCATGGCTAGGAGAAGGCTAAGCTCAGAATGCCTTCTGTGCATGTTTTCTAGTCAGGCAATGAGTATCTTGCTCTTTGTCCTCTCTCCCAAAGCATCTTTCCAAGTCCTGTTGGGCTCAAGCCCCCTTTCTCCAAAGGACTGGTGCTTGGACATTTAAAGGGTGAGATCTGGAGCTCAGCAGGAGCTGAGTGATGCAGTGGTTGCTAGGATACCAGCTGAGGGTATTTTCTTGAATCCCCCATAGGGAGCTGGAAGCCAAAATTCCTGAGCTGGAATTTTGCCCCTCTTAGTAGCAAAAGGTATCCTCTACCCAAAGGGGTTAGAGAAGGGGAAAAGAAAAGAAAAGAGGAACTGTATTGGGAAATTTTAGGACAAATCAGAGAGAAAAAGCCCTCTTTTCTTTCTTATCTACCCACTGACAGATGTATTAGGCAAGGGAACAAAGGGAGAATGGAGAAGATGAAGAAAAGAGGCAGGAAAGGGAAGAAAAAAGAGTCAAAATGCAGAGGATTCCATTCCTCTGGCTGCATTTTTCATTTTCTCCCACTCTTCCCTTTTTGCATACCCTCACAAGTCTGAAGGAGAAATGCCAAACCTTTAGGATTCACAGAAGTAAAAAGTCACACTGCCAACTTTGGTTTTCTACTCCTCAAACTCCCTTTTAGCTGCTCTAGGGTGGCCTGCCATCTGGCTAGCAACATTCCCTTAACCGCCTAGAGAGAAATTAATCTGAAAAATGCTTACCGATTATGCCAGTTAAATAACTGATGGAAAGGCTCATTCAAGCTACCCCTTTAGTCTGAGGGGTTGTGGGGGTTGGTGACGAGGGGAACATCCATCCATCCTATACAAGGAGGCCATTCAGAACTGTGGAACTCAATGCATGCCTTTTTGTTTTTCCTCATTCCTTGCACAAGCAACCACCATCCACATTCATGAGTGTACATGACCCCCCCCCACACACACACAGAAGGGTGTGCACACATACACATGAACATACTATCACACAACCTACATACATACATTCCATAGGATTTCTGCCAAGGGCCTGTCAGGCAGCCAGTCCTGAAGGCTGTGGCATTTCATTACACTGCTTTGTCATAAACCTGACTCAAAGACCAGCTTTTGAGAGAACCCTTCTCCCCTCAAGGGAAAAGAAAAAACAACAAAAAAACCATTCTATTCTTGTAGTAGCTTTCTCACATAGTTAGGTGAAAAAAATCTCTTAGGTGAAACTTAAATTTCTCTATATACCAGCAAGAAGATATTTCTTCCCTCCATCTTCCATCATCCTTTGATTAAAATTTTGTTTTCCTTTTCAATTGTCTTTACAGTTCACCCCCTCTCTGATTTCAAGTGTCTATGGGCACCAAAAATCACAGAATGCAAGAACCTGAAGGTCACTTAGTGTAACTATCCCCAAATGCCAATGTTACAGGGATCCCCAAATCCACTGAGAAGGAAAAGAAATGCCCAAGGACAAACAGCCACTGAACAAAGAAAACCCATGTCTTTAGTGCCCAGCCTGGAGCCTTTCCTCACTCTTCAATATGGTCTTAGAACAAAGTACCCAGTCAAAATATAAACTTACTTTATATAATACCACTGGAGCTAGGGGGGAGGGCCGTCTCACTAGATTCTCATTGCAAAGAAACAAGTTCTTAGTTCAACTCAGGGGGCCTCCCACAAAGGAGTACATAAGTACCAGTGCCAGCAAAATGTCCAGATCATGCTCATATCATGGTACCAATCAAATTAAAAAATCAGCTGCTTGTCCACATCATGCCAAAGAGAACAGACCTCAAGACTCAAAACCTCTTCTAATGCCATTAAATAAAACTCTCTGGGTTCTGAGGTCAAGATAACTTCAAGAGCCCCCTTCATAGCCCATATCCTTTCATAACCAGTTCCCAAGAGATTAAACAACAGAACATGGAACTTGAGAGCACAATTCCAGCATATTTGCACATCACACATGAGCAGCCGCCCACATGGGTGTAGGAGGAACATGTGTGTGTGTGGATGTGTATGTGCCCTGATTCATTGCTACATGAGCCAGAAATGGCACTATTTCTAATCAGGTAAGCAAGAGAATGAGGAAGACTTGCCTACATCAGCAGGTAGGAGAATGGAGGAAAACAAGTATGCACATTGGCGTCAGAGACATCTTTTTCTTGGCTTTGCCAAGAGCTTTCTCAGCAGAAACATAAATATAAAAATAATAATAGCAATAATAACAGCAACCACCACCACCATCACCATTGATACAAACATGCAAATTATAAATTAGAATGTTGTTTCTAGCTCATGTTTTCCCCACTCATATTCCATTCCATCCAGACTTGGGGGGAGGGGGGGTTAGTGGTGCTCAAAACTCTACTTAGTAAGATACATACTTTCATTGTTATGGAAATCTTTTAATTAGAGATACTTCTGGTCTTAAAGAACAAACAAGTAGGCAAACAAAAACCACCACTTTCTCATTAGCACTAGAGCAAGTTCTATTTAAAATGTAGTTCAAGCACATCATTGCAAATGAGATTACCCCAAAGAGGCATATCCAAATACTATTATTCCCAAGGTGGGTAAAGAGCTGGCTTTTATTTTCTTTTTTCTTTTTTTGGAGGACACACAGAGAATACCCCCAAATTCAAATCCAGGGGTAGTCTTTGGGAAAAGAAACCCAATAAAAGCTCATCAGTATCTTCTCTTACCAATTCATAACGGTCAGGTAATGCTTTTACATCCCATTCCATAATTTCAAAAAAAATGATATTTAATGCTTTAAGAAACGTCTTAAAGGTGGCGTCTTTCCAAATTGAAAGCTGTGAACCCTGGACAGCAAATTGAAATTCAAAGGACAGAGTCACCAACTGCCAGCTCAATGCATCCCACCACATCACTTCTCAAATTCTCCTTTCTATTAGAAAGTAAAGAATCATTTCCCTAAATTCATTCATTCCATCATTTTTTTTCCTTCTAAACATCCAGTGCAAGACTGTCTTTCCTAAGATGTCAAAAATCCATCATGCTCTTCCCACAAGCCCCCTTAACCCCAAACAAATCCAAATACAGTCCTGATAGCAAGAGAGAAATTTTGACTAAAATTCCCTCATGGAATTTAAAGATAGTTTTCAATAAAATGAGTTGACGAGACACCACAAACAGCCAAAGCCACTGTTTAAGGATGCAGAGCTTGTTCCGTGAACGTCACATAAATGGAGAATGCACACACACACATGCACACTTAAATAGAAAGCATTTCTTTATCAACAATTTTACTCAAGCAATAAGCAACTACACTCATAGGCATACTTAAAAGACAAGACACGACAAAAGATTTAGGGAGAGATAATATACCAACGTCATACATATCACAGCGAGGCCATGTTGAAGCTCAAAACGTTTTTCCCCCCTGAGTAAGAAAGCTTGCTCTTTCTCTCCCTCTCTTTCCCTGTTTCTGACTGTCTCTCTTGATTTTTTTTCTCGGTGGTTCTCTGGATGAAATCAAATCGAGAGTTAGCAACAGCTCAGATGGCTGGACTCCATTCAGCGCGTTCCCAGGAAAAACATGAGTATGACATTGACAAGCAGGAGGACTACAATTACAGCAAAAACGACTACAGTTTGCACATCCAGGGTCATGGTGCAATGCAGAACACTGTAGTGTTCCAGGTGGGGGGCCGGCAGATTGGGAGATGTCAGTCTCTGTTCTGTCAGACTGTCCATACAGCCACCATTCTAGAAAGGAGAGGAGGAAGTCGGATGGTTAGGGAAGGGTTGGGTTTGGTGCCCGAGTTTGGTATGGGGGGAGGGGGAGGGGAAAGAGGGGAGCTTGTTTCACCCCTTCTCAGGATTGAGCTGATTTTTCTTCCCTAGCTGAGAAATCTTAGCTTGCGCTGAAGTCGGCAGAGTCCAGCATTCTCTCTCAGGCGCCACGGAAAAGGCAAAATCCTTGCTTTCAAAGGGAAAGGCGGGAGGAACCAGTGCGAGGTTCTCCAGCGCCTGCTCAGTCTGTCTGTCCCGGCGTGTGTCCGTCTGCCTGCCTGGCTACCGGTCAGTCTCGGTCTTCCCTACTCCTTCTAGTTCTCTTGCTTTCCTAAGCTTGCTAGCTCTCTTCGTGGGGCTCCTGGTTGCCAGCCACACCTTACAACCCTGCCTGCTGGCTCTCTCCCTCTCCTTTCCCCAGCCCCCAGCTTGTAGGCTGAGTTTTTATTCACACAGCGCCTGCAGGCGCCTGCGTGAAGCGCAGCACCAGCCGTTGACAGGCCCACCGGCCAATAGCAGGTGCTATAGCAGCACGGTTACCCTCTGGGGGGCGGAACTTAGGCTGACGTGCTAGCGGAGAAAACCAATTGGAGGGCTCAAGACATCCAAGCAATCTTGCTCCATTCTCAGGAGCCACCAGCCTGGGTTCCGGTGTGGGGGTGGAGAGCTTGTTCTGAGAGGATTGAGGGGGATGTAGGGAAAGAGAGTGGAAGGGCAGAAAAGGATTTGGAAAGGGAAAGGGAGTAGTAGGGATAGGATGTGGCAGGAGGAAGGGGGAAGAAAATAAAGGAAGACCCTGGGGAACAAGGGAAAAAGAGAAGGAGAGATGGGAAGGAGGAAGAAGAGATAGGGGGTAACATACAGAGTAAGGTTGTACTAAGGAAAAAGGATGGGGAAAAGGGAAAAAAAAAAATTTTAAATGGGATGGGTAGATGGGGAGGAGCCATGCCTGGGCAGCCACTTTGTTTGGCGCTTGGACAAGAAAGAAGCAAAGCTGCCTTTGGCCCCTGCCTAAATTTTTACAGGCAACTCACAATTAAGTATACAAACTCAAAAACAATGATACTCTACAAATTATCCAAAATCCAATTCTACTTGGCTTTCTCTGATATCTCCACACTTGCAGGTCAGATTTCCTTTCCTGTTTATGGTTTCTTTAGATGATGGTGTAGTATAAAGATGTAGTGTCCAGCATGCTGGGTAGTATAAAGGGAAGCCTCCATAAAACTTTCAATCTACTTGTAATCACTGTGCTGCTCTATGTTTATGACTCTTGCCTGAACTAGGGAAAAGCCCTGGACTAGAGACCAGAAGTTTCAGATTTATTCCCAGTATTACCTGAAGCTTGTTGTATGGCTTTTGTGCAACTTCTTTCCCCTCTCTGCCTCCATCTTCCTTCTGTCACATGAGGATTTAGACCTATCTGATAATTCAGTGAAACCTCTGAATTCTCACCTCAGAAAAATATAATTTTAATAGACCACCTAATCCATCAAAAGCTCAGGACTTCCTTAAACAGAAATTTGTCTAAGGGCTTTTCTTACTCTTACATTGTAAAAGTGAACAGATAGATATTGGTGGAGCCGGTCAATAAACTGAATTAGCCAGAGACAGAACAAATTCAATTCTGGAACTTCCACCATACTACACACACTAAGAGGAATGAAAATTGCTTTCTATTCTTTAGAAATCTTTTAAGGCTGGGCCAGTTAAGTCATACATCTTAACTATATCATTGAAAATTCTGAATGAATGCAGGTCATAAACAAAGTGGCTGCTGGCCTTATAAGACAGAATAAAACCCAAAGAAGTCCCCACTTTAAAAGTATGGGCTTGCCCTGGCTGGGTAGCTCAGATGGTTAGAGTGTCCAGATATACCAAGGTTGCAGGTTTAATTCCTGGTCAATGCACATACAAGAATCAACCAATGAATGCATAAATAAGTGAAACAACAAATAAGTCTCTCTCTTTTTCTCTCTTCATTCTTCTCTCTCTAAAATAAATCAATAAAAGTAAAGAAAGAAAAGTTTTGGCTCATAACACCACCTATAAATGATTCATGATAAAAAAACAAACCCTGAACTTCTATCAAGTTTCTAGATCCAATTATCAATTTATAGAATGGAGGACAGAAAAACATGTTAAACTGGAATCCTGGAATACACACTGTATAAAACTATAGGACAAACAACCCAGTTCTTAAGCAAATAAATAGGAAGGAAAGGAGAGATTGAATGACTCATGTGAAACTCGTGCATGTGTATGCACACACACACACACACACACACACACACTTGTGATATTTATGAAACAACTGGAAATTTGAACAGACTGAATATTTGATTATATTAAAGAATTACTATTAATTGTTGTGGCTAGGTTTAACAATATGGGGAGAATAGATGTAAATCTTTGTGACTTTTGATTTGATAATTGTTTCTTAGAAATTACATGAAAAGCATAAGCAACAAAAGAAAAACTAGATACTGGTAAGCTGGATTTCATCAATATTAAAAACTTTTAGTACTTCAAAGGACACTATCAAGAGTGTGAAAAGAGAACCCCTGGAATGGAAGAAAATGTTTGCAAATTATATATCTGATAAGAGACTTGTGTCTAGAATATATAAAGAGTTATTACAATTAATTTATAAAAAGCAAAATGACCAAATTTAAAAATTGGCAAAGGAGCTGAATTAACATTTCTCCAAAGAAATGGTCAATAAGAACATGAAAATATGCTCAAGATTAACCATCAGGAAAATGCAAATCAAATGCAGGAAATGCAAATGCAGGATATTACTACAGCATTTCTTGTAATGAGATATAACTCTATACCCACTAGGATGGCTATATAAAAAAGCTAGATAACAAATGTTGGGGAAGATGTGGAAACATTAGAGCTTTCATAACACTGCTGCTGGGAATATAAAATGGTGAAGCCTCTTTGGAAAACAGTCTGGCAGTTCCTTAAAAAATGAAACATAGAGTTAATATTTGAGCCAACAATTCCAGCGTAGGAGAAAAGGAAAGCATGTCCACATAAAAACTTGTACATGAACATTCATAAGAGCATTATTCAATTCACAATGGTCAAATGATGGAAACAACACAAATCCCGATCAAATGGTGAATGGATAAACAAATGTGGCATATCAAAAGGATGGAACTTAGGGAATATTACAAGTGAAGGAAGACAGACACAAAAGGCTTTTATCTGATTCCATTTATATGAAATATCTATATGGTTAGGGTAAATGCTGTTTAATATAGCTTTTGTTTCAGATTTATATAAATACTAGGGGCCCGGTGCACAAAAATTTGTGCACTTGGGGTGGAGGGAGTCCCTCAGCCCGGCTTGTGCCCTCTCACAGTCTGGGACCCCTCAGTGGATGTCCTATGATGGCCCCAGTCTGCCAGGCGCCTTCTGTGTGTGTGTGTGTGTGTGTGTGTGTGTGGCCACTGCGGACCTGCCCCCAGCCGCATCACAGGCTTAGAGCAGTCCTCCTGTGTGTGTCTACCTGCTGGGGGCCTGCCCCCAGGCACACCGTGGAGGCTTGGAGCAGGCACCCCCTCTATGATGATCTCTC
>PVJC01007863.1:0-50118 GCA_004026665.1 Murina feae
GGGCTCAGCTTCACTTTCGCTGCTGCCGCAATGGAAAGGGCTGTTTACTCAGGTCCGGGAGTGGCGGCCGCCATGTTGGCTGGGCTAATTTGCATACAGCCGCTCTGATTGGCTGGTGGGCGTGGCTTACCCTGTCTCGGAGAAACGGTTAATTTTAATATTTCGCTTTTATTAGTTTAGATTGCCTTCAGGGCCCTGAAAATTAATCCCATCAGGCATATGGTTTGCAAACATGCTCTACTTTCCTGTGTTTAAAAAAATGTATTTCAGATGTATAGCATTATTATGGTTTCTCTAGAAGTCATCCTTCATGAAAGTGACTCAGGAATGTTAGACTTGTTGTCAGCTTCTTGGCAAACAGTGTTCGATTATGTATTTATGCTCCACCAGATACAGGGTTTTGGAAGGATTCTGGAATGTTTCCAGATTTCATTTTTAAACTCAGAATTTGGTTATTCTTTATGAACCCCAATAAGCACTAGTTTATAATAGTCATAAATGTGTGAGCTCTCAATGGCTACTGTATTCCATTTCAGCAAGAATGTTTGCTGTTACTTTTCCCAGTGTGTATATTCGAATATGGAATTTTGTGTGCATAGTGTTTTTCCTTGGCAGTTGGATTCCTATAGGTGATGCATATGATGATCATCCAGAGAGAGGATGCATGTGTTTTAATGTCTAATGTTAGATTTTCTGCTTGGGAGGCACATGCTTGCCTCTAGATTTTCTATTCTTAGAACACTTCCAATTTTTCCTCTTTCTATTAATTTTGAACATATTAAGGCCATCATTAGCTCTAGCCAGTTACTTATTTTCATCTGTAGTTTCCTTATTTTTAAATCCACCTAGTGGTTTATTTCTAAATCCCCTTTCCTTTAAATCATAGAAAGAGAAATGTTATGCTTTGCAAAAGTTTTCTGAGTCTTACGCTGTCTTTTGGAGAAATGTTAGTAAATTACTGGTTGTAGCTCTTGGAAGATCGGCTATGGTGCCATTCAGTTGGGAACTGGAGTCTTGTTTGGCTCAGAGACAAAACAAACTTTGGTTCTAGGGCCATGACAGTGAACATCTTTTTCCTCCAACCGGATGATAGGTTCTGTGTGAGGTGGTTTTTGAAGTGAAACTTCAGACCTCAGGGGTTGCTTGTGATCTCCAGGGACTTGTGATAATGGTGCTTTTCCTCAAAGGCTGAGATACTTTCTGCGTCTCCATTCAGGTGAGGATGGAAAGTCCCAAGAAATGTATTGTTTTACAAAAATAAACAGATGGACTTGGAGGAAGACTATTTGTTTAAAGAAGTCCTTCTAGTATAGTGAGCAGCATGAATAATTTGTGTTTAAGTAATAGAAGTCATTAAATTATCCTTGGAGTTTAAATGGCATAGTATTTAGTAAAGTTTTTTCTTCTTAAACAAGAGAAAAATAAATTGTAAAAGACCTGTCCTAAAAAAATAAAAAGACACTGTCCTCAGAGTAGCTTGCAGATTCTGTTCCCAGGCCTTTATCTTTACTCTTGTCCTTCTCCTGACAGATATAGACAGAAAGGGAAAGGTGGTACATGTGTTCAGGGGCCACTCAGGGCATCAGCGGACAGACCACCCATGTATCCAGGAGCAGACTGTGAGGCTGAGGGCACATGTGCAGTGTGGGGCATTACAGAGGAGTGAAGCACAGGTTTTCTGTGTCACCATCTACGTAACCACAGGTGCGGCATCCAGGGTGTTTTGAAAAGCTCTGCTTAGTTTTTTTCTTCAACTCAGAGTTCTGAACCATCCGTCCTGTGTGCTGACTAATGCCCACAAATTTCTTGTGCCAGCGTCGGCTCTCAAGGAGGTCAGATCCTAAGCAGAATGGAACTTGGAGGAAGAGGTTACTGCTCCAGCTTGGAAAGTGAAGGGGCAGGGAGTTGACAGGTGCTAACAATCAGGGACCCCGGGAGGGGTGTCCCTGCAGCCTTATGAAAACCTGCTCTTTTACTGCGAGGAAGAACGATCCTGTTATGTTAGAGATTTCATTCACTTTTCACTCACTCATTGATAAGTTTAGGAGTAACCTGGGTATCATTGAATGCGTACTGGGAGCTGGAATACATTCTAACTCGAATGGTTACAACTGAAATGATAAGTCTGCTCCAAGGTAGAAATGCCGCCTTATTCTGTTTGTGAATTTATTTTAGGGATTTCTTTAGTGACTCTCTGTTGACTCGTATGAGTATTATCTAGCTTTCAGTTAGAAAGATTTGTCTTCCTCATGGTTCTAAATGAAAAGGTAAGAAACCCAGAGGGAAAATGATGTCTATTTTTGTATTAATAAAAGGTCAGTGCTTTGAAAATGTTGAACTTTATAATGCACATGTACTTTGAATTATTTGGTTCAAGAGAGAGAATAGAGATAAATTATATGCTTCCTCATGTAGCTCAAAGGCCTGATATCTCTAAGCTGGGAAACTTAGTCACCTTGAGTGAGTTCAGGGTCTCCCTTGTCCTTGGAAGGCCCACTGTCTTCCACAGGCTGAGACGCTCCACAGCGCCCCTTGGTGACGCGTGTCTGCTGAGCACCTCTGGTGAACTCAACCCTTACTGAGCTCAGTTGTCTTTTGTTATTCCAGTGACAATGTGTTACCTTCAGATAACTTACATGTCTACTTTGCTTATGTGACTATTTCTAGAGTTTCAAGGCTCTGAAATTATTTTCTGCTTTTTAGGGTTTAAAAATCAAACTGTTTCCTTATATCTACACAAATAAATTGGATTGTTGGACTTCTGGTCTCGGAAGAGCTGAATCCAAGTGGTCACATAAAAAACCCCCTGACTATGGAGGTCCCCTGAGGCCAGTCCAGAAAGCTGAAATGCACCTCACAGAATTGTCAAAGACCTCTCAATGATGACAAGAGCTGTCATTTGGGGGTACTTACTAGATTTTGGACTCTTTATTCTCTGAAGGCAGTCAACTGGGAAGCAGGGAATAGAATTCAAAATCCTTTTCTTTGCATTGATGAGCTTCCAGCATACCATGGTGACAGCCTAGTTTTCCAGTGTCAGTTTCCAATCCTCTACATAAGAATTGTTTATTTGGTCATAACAGTCTATTTATGGTCTCCTACAAACACACCTTCCATCAGAAGAAAGTTTTATTATGATATAGTTCACATAACCATACAATTGGCCTATTTACAGTGTGCAACTCCATGGCTTTCAGTTCACTCACAGAGTGAGTAGTGCAACCAACACAACCAGTTTTAAGACATTCTCATTAAACCCCACCCCCCAAAGAAAAACCAGCTCCATACATTAGCAATCACTCACCTTTCTCTCTCTCTACCCATCTTTCTTCAGCCACTAATCTGTTCTCTGTCTCTATAGACTTGCCTGTTCTGGACATTTCAAGTAGATGCAGTTCACTTCTTTCACTTAGCATAATGTTTTAAAAGTTCACACATGTTGTAGCATATGTAACTTATTTTTTATTGATAATATTTTATTGTATGAATATACCATTTAAAACTTATTAATCAGTTGGCAGACATGTAAGTCTTTGACATGTGTTTTTATATCTCCTGGGTATATACCTCGAGGTGGAGTTGCTGTGTCATGGTAACCCTAAGTTTAACCTTTTGAGGAAGCACCAAACTGTTTTTCAAAGCATCTACATCACTTTACATTCTCTGCAGCAGTTGCTGAGAGCTCGATAATTTCTACACATCCTTGCTATTGTTATTATATTGCCTTGTTATTATCTGCTTTATTTAATTTTTTTTTATCGAGAGGGAGGGAGATTGATTTTGTTTTTCTACTTATTTATGCATTCTCTGGTTGATTGTTGTATGTGCCCTGATCGGGGATTGAACCTGAAACCTTGGTGTATTGGGACAGTGCTCTAACCAACTGAGCTACCTGGCCAGGGCCTGTCTGCTTTATTTTTTTACTTTAGCCATGCTAGTGGCTGTGAAAGCATATCATATTGTGGTTTTGATTTCTACTTTCCTGATCACTAATGATATTGAACATCTTTCCATGTTCTTGTTGGTCATTTGTATACCTCCTGTTCTGATCCTTTGCCCATCTTTAACATAGATATTTTGGTTTATACTATTGAGTTGTAAGAGTTTTTTATGTATTCTTGATCAAAGTCTGTTATCTGTTGTATGAGTTTCAATATTTTCTCACATTCTGTGGATTGTCATTTCACTTTCTTAATGGTAGACAACAAACGTTTTTAATATAAGGAAATCTAACATATCTATTCTTACTTTTATTGCATGAGCTTCTGTGGACATAGCTAAAAAACCACTGCCTATGGTGCAGCCACTATGGAGGACAATATGGAGTTTCCTCAAAAAATTAAAAATGGATCTCCCATTTGACCCTGCAATCTCACTTCTGGGAATATATCCCAAGAAACCAGAAACACCAATCAGAAAGGATATATGCATCCCTATGTTCATAGCAGCACAATTTACCATAGCTAAGATTTGTAAACAGCCTAAGTGCCCATCAGCAGATGAATGGATTAGCAAACTGTGGTACATCTACACAATGGAATACTATGCTGCTGTAAAAAAAAAAGGAATTCTCACCATTTGCAGCAGCATGGTTGGAACTGGAGAGCATTATGCTAAGTGAAATAAGCCAGTCAATGAAAGAAAAATACCACATGATCTCACTTATTTATGGATAATAAAGACCTTTATAAATTGATAAACATAAACAGATACAGAGGCAGAACAGCATTGAACAGACTGTCAAACTACAGCTGGAAGGCTCGGGAGGGTGGAGGGGAGTTAAGAGATCAACTGAAGGACTTGTATGCATGCATATAAGCATAACCAATGGACACAAGACACTGGGGGGTAGGGGAGGTGGGGAGAAGGTCAAGGGGAAAAAATGGAGACTTATTTAACACTCTTTGTAATACTTTAAGCAATAAAACAAAATAAAAAAAGAATTCCAAAAAATAAAAAAAAAATAAATAAAAATCCACTGCCTGATTTGAGGTCTTGAACATTTACCTTTTTTTTCTTGTAAGAATTTTGTTGTTTTAGTTCTTACATTTATGTGTATTTTTAAAAATCATTTTTGAGTTAGTTAATTTTTGTATATGGTGTTAAGGTAGGGGTCCAACTTTATTCTTTTGCACATGGAAACCCAGTTATTTCAGCATACACCTTGTATTTTAGAAATTTTATTTTTCTCCCAGAATGCTCTTCGGTCTTCTTGGATCTTACATCTCTTAAGTCAGCTCACCTTTTCTCCCTATAACATCTTTGACCACTTAAATTTGAAGTAATTTCTCTCATTTTAACTTGTTAAGTCTTCATAGGGTATGCACCTTTCTCTCTGCAGAGCTAGAGGCAGGGGGGACTGTATCTTATACTCTTAGTGACTTGCTAAATGTCAGCTGATCAGTGTCCTATTACACCACTGTCAAAGTCCGCAGAGGGTTGGAAGAACAATCGGTTTTCCTTGGTTCTGTAATCTCAACATTCTTCATAGTCTCATATATGACTATCTTTGAGGTAATCAGAGTGCTATTCTGTAGATTCTCTAATGGCTGGATCAGAGATAGCTGAATTAGAAGGTCAGAGTGAGTGGTTTAAAAAGACAATTTACACTTAATTACCTTCAAAGTGTATGTGTGTGTGCATCTAGAATTTATTGTACTGTACACTTTTATAGAGTGTGTGCAGTGGCAATTTATATTTTATAAGAGATGAGATATCTGCTTTCTCAAAATTGGCCTTGAGTTAATTAGGCGGTACCATCTTCCAGATGTATGGGATCGTTCCAGGAAGTTCCTTGTTATTTATAGGTGCTTCTCTTTTGGTGCTGGAGGTAACTTTGCACTCCCCACACCTCCCTCAGCACTTTATCTGTCTCGTGCTGAGCCTGAACGCTCTCACTGACCTCCACCTCCTGGTATAGCTTAGGGCTGGCTATCTCCCTCTCTATCTCCCTGCTTGGTTTTCACATTGTTTGACTCACAATGTTCTCTCAATAGCTGTGGTAATCACTTGTGTTGGGCAGCAAGTATCCCGCGGCTCAGCTTCCTGGGCAGGTGATAAGATTGCACTTCCCGCCACCTCTGGCTCTGTGACTTGCTCTGGTGCAGAAGTAGTGCGTGTCCCTTCCAGGCGGAAGCATTGAACAGCTGCTTCTGATTCCTGCTTGTCCTCCTGGTAACTGTGATCTGGGCTGAGATGGATTCCAATCCCTGAATGATTGTGACATGGAGCTTGAGTGAGAAATAGATTTTTGATGCTCTAAGCGGTTGAGATGTTGGGGTTATTTGTACACAGTATGAGCCAGTCTTTCTGACAGATACACTAGGCCTGCCCTTCCAGTGACACAGCCACCAGCCACCTGTGGCTACTGTGTCCTTAAAGTATGGCTGGTCTCATTGCAGATGTGCTGTAAGTGGAAAATTACACTGGATTTTGAAGACTTAGCATGCCCAAAAGTATGTCAGTATCTCATTAGTAATTTTTAAATGTTGTGTACATGTTGAGAGAATATTTTGGATATATTGGGTTGAATAAAATATATTATTAAAATTATTTTCACCTTAAAAAATTATACATGTGCTTTAGCCAGCGTGGCTCAGTGGTTGAGTGTCAACCTGTGAACCTGGTCACCGTTCAGTTCCCTATCAGGGCACATGCCCAGGTTACGGGCTCAATCCCCAGTATGAGGCGTGCAGGAGGCAGCCGATCAATGATTCTCATCATTGATGTTTCTATGTCTCTCACCCTCTTCCTTCCTCTCTGAAATGAATAAAAATATATTAAACAATTCTACATGGGTCTTGCATTATCTTTCTGTTGGATGGTGCTGCCCTGAATGGTCAGCCTGTTGAAGATAGGAGTTCTGTCGGTTTCACCATTGTTTTCCCACAGTGTCTAACAGTGTCTAATGTATCCCAGGACATGAGATATGTTAAACAGATACAAGTTTAATGGTGAACTATGTCTCCATTCACAGTTAAACATTAAAAATAATGCAATCTTCAACACAGAGCTTATCTGTATTTTTGTGTTTAATAATCCCCTCTTTTAGTTCCTTTAGCTACATAATAAATCCCTTAATCTTTAAAACCATCAGAAAATTGAATGTTATGCCTTTATGTTATGTTCATGTGATGTTAGTGTTTTTAAAATGTTGCACACTGCAAGAATGCTGGGCACGGTCACTCCTTATGGCTAGCATTTGCTTATCTTTGTAAAAATAACCAAGAAATCCTTGAGTGTTTAGTCATAATTGTGACCTTTATTAACTTGCCAATGTCATCCATTTATGTTGTGTATTGTATTGTCTTGCCCTTTGTATGAGACCTTGAGCTACAAATCAAAAGGAAACAGGAGAGGGGAACCGAGCAGCCCGGAGGACCTTCTGCAGAGTCAGGTGCGGGGACCCACTGTGGGAGGAAGCAGCGCTCTCAGGGGCTAGATGCATAAGACGTGGTGAAAGGAGCCCTAGAAAGTAACCACACATCTTTAAAAAATAAAGGGGGAAGGAACAAAGCACCAAGATGCTGGAAAAAATATTAAGCACTTAATGAATTGTAGCTATTGGTATAAGAAAGTATGAACCTAAAGGGAGGAGTGGAAGGACATATAGTAGGCTGTCCCATGGCTAAGGACAGGAGGGGGAGGTGGCACAGAAGAAGGGAGATAGATGTCCCCATCAAAAGACTGTAGACTAAGCAAGGCTTGTCCACACCAACTTATGTATAATTTTGTTTGCATAAAAATCATACATTATATATACATGCATAAAGAGACATACATGTCAGCTACCAAAATATTAGTAATGAATCTCTCTCTCTGGATGGTGGATGAATTTCAGGTGATTAAAAATATGTTTTTATTGATTTTAGAGAGAGGAAGGGAAAGGGAGAGAGATAGAAATGTCAATGATGAGAAAGAAAAATCAATCATTTTGCTTCCTGCACGCCTCCCACCCCAACCAGGGATCGAGCCCAAAACCTGGGCATATGCCCTGACTAAGAATCGAGCTGGCGACCTCCTGGTTCATGGGTCAGTGCTCAACCACTGAGCCATGCTGACCGAGCTAGGTGCTTTTTTAACTTATTTGTTACACATTTAAAATTTCCCTAAATGAACATTAATCATTTGTATAATCAGTAAATAATCTGACCCACCATTTTTCATTTATGAGTGACATCAGGACAAAGTTTAAAGACTCAACCAGAAGTTGTCTATTTTGTTTGTATCCTGTTAAAAAACTGCCAAATTACTATACATTTAAAAAGATAAGTACTCAGAAGAAATGTACTAAGTGATGCATTCATCGTGGTTATAAAGGACTGGTCTAAATGTGTGTATTTACATGTGTGGAGGCCTTTCCCATACACTTTCTAACTGGAAAAAGAAGTGGCTGGTTCAGGTCATGGAAGCGTATTATTTATCTGAAAGTGAACATTTCTTTAGAAAGAAAGAAAATGCTTTTGTAAGATTATAGAGGATTTGGGATTGATGCCATGAGGGTACATGCTGAGTAATGTCAGTTTTCGAGGCAGGCTGCCAAGTTTTGTCAAAGAAAGGCAAATGTGGGATTTGTTTTGCAATATCTGGAAAACTTGGAACTCTAATTTCTTGGGAAATCTTTCCAAGATGAATTTAGTGTGAAGGCATTCTATTTCTAAAGATTACATGCAGCAAGAGGAAAGGAAAAACCAAGTATAATAACATGTGAGTTGAAAAAAAGGTTTTTCTCCCCCTGCCCAAGAGATTGTGACCTTGTTGAATTCAATTGTGTCTGACACCCTCATAAGGTGAATTTCACTGACACGTCTGAGCAAGGGCAAAGAAATAATCCTTCATGATCTGTTCACTTTCTCCTTAAAAAATGTGCAAAAGATAAGGTGTTGTGTATGAAAAACATTCTGAACTGCTGGGGGATCTTGAGCAAGTCATTTACACTACCTGGCCCCAGTTTTCTTTTCTCAGGCATCTAATCTGGAGGATTTGGATCATAAAACCTGCCACGGTCTTTCCTAAAACACAGACTATTTTATGAATAGTTTTTACATATTAGTGTGCTGTTTGTTATAGATCAGCCATACACACACACACACACTGATTTTTAGGGAGAGAGGAAGGGAAAGAGAGAGACAGGGGGAGAGAGAGAGAGGAGGGAGAGAGAAACATTGATGTGAGAGAGAAACATCAATCGTCTCTTGTGAGTGCTCTGACCAGGGATCAAATCCATGCGCCCTGACTGGGAATAGAACCTGCGACCTTTTGGTGCACGGGATGACGCCCAACCAACCGAGTAATGTGGCCAGGGCACTCTATTTTTAAAAATCAAGGCCTAATGCTTCTCTGTTTTAAAAAGTGTTATAGGTGATTATATCACTGCCTACCATGACCCCCCCCCCCCCCCCAGTACCTTTGGGTACACCACACTCTCTGGAAGCTGTTCCATGGTTGTCACAGGGTCATAGTGATTGACAGGAAGAATCTGACCTATACTTACTGGCTTATGTTTGTATCCATAAGGTGGCTCCAAAGAACAAGATTCAGCAATATTCTCCTCATTGCCAGGGCAAATGTCCCTTGCCCTCACCTCTTCTTGGAGCTGCCCTGCTGGTGATGACTGCCTGCCTGCCTGGGTGCGCTGTCTGCTCAGGTTCTTCAGGGCACACAATCTGGGTCGTTGTCAGGCGAGTGCTGCTGCTCTGAGAGGCTCCTAGCCAGGCTGTGCCCGCAGGTGTGAACTGGGAAGCTGTCTGTAGAAGGCTCCAAGTGCATTTTGTTCTGGACTATTTACCTCCGTTCTTCCTCATCAGTTTAGGATCTGGTGGGAGCCAGTTCAGCATATCTTTGAGCAGCTTTTGAATTGGAGGTGAATTCCAAGTGACCTTGAGACATGACTGTCCCAAGAATGATGATATTAAGTCTATCTGATATGTTCACCATACTTCAGTTGAAGAAAAACTGTATGGGTTAGTCATTAATTCCACATGTATTGAGTGCTTACTATATGCCATGTTGGTGACAACAAGTATGAAAGAATGGAACAATACAATGCCATGGAGAAAGGCTGGGAGGAGATGCTAATTAAGATTGGGACAGCTTCACCGAGGAAGTAACATTTTCTCCTCAGTGACAAGAAGGAGCCATCCCTGACAAGGTGCTGGGCTATTCCAGGCAGAGGGACAGCATGGGAAAGATGGGGATGAGCCTCACATGCTCACAGGACAGAAGGAAACCGAATGGCCACAGGGCAGCACTTGCGGGAGAATGGCAAGCGCCGAGGCCAGAGGGGTGGCCAGGTGTGAGGTCAGGGGAGCCTTGCAGGGACAGGTTTGGAGTTCACTGTAAGAGCAGTTGTCCATTTGAGGCTGTAAGCAAGAGGATGCCCTCTGATTTGTGCTTCTCTTCGTCCCTCTGGCTGTTTGGTGGAGAAAGGATGGAAGAGTAGGGAGAATGGTGGAAGTAGTAATCCAGTCGTCCAGCTGAGAGGTGATGGCCAGACTCAGACAAGATTAGTGGCAATCGAGAAGGAGAAGTGTCATGGCTTTGGGACACATTTTAGTGAAGAGCCTACAAATCAGAGTGAATTTGCAAGTGCAGAGAATAGGCGGACTCACTGAATAAACAACACACAGAGCGCAGAGCTGGTCTCCATAGCCATGTGTGTGAAGTGCCACAGAGCATCTACGAGAATAAGAGAAAGCACGAATCAAAGTTGATTCCTATGTTTTGGGCTTGCATAACTGGACAGGTGGTGGGGGAGTCCTGGGGAGGGACTGGTTTGGAAGCCCAAGTGTCTGTTTTGGCCCTGTTAAGTTTGAGCCTATGAGATATGGAAGGGGAGAAGTCAGAGAGGTTGCTTGGCCCTCAATGGGAAGGCCCAGATTGGAGATTTAAATTTGGGAATCATGGGCACAGAAAGCTAAATAAAACTCTGCACCAGTCCTGTAATTTATCTTGCGTGTGTGGTAATTTCAGTCAGGAAAAAAAGATCTCCCTTCTGAAAGGATATGGTAATTATTACTTATTACTGGCGCTTTTTGTACTATTTGATTATCAGTCAATTGGAATCACCACATCACTTTTATCCGCTAATTAGAGTTAATTTGCAAGTAGAGACTAGGCTGACTCACTGAATAAAGGAAACACTGAGCACAGAGTTGGTCTCTATAACCATATGTGTGAAGGGCCTTTTCGGGCCTTTTCAGGCTCCAGGCTGCTGAGTGGATGAGGATTTAATTCACAATTTTTATTCTTTTTCATCGTGAAGCCACTGGCTCTATTCTTTCCTGGTATTGTGTACTTTTGGAGGAATGCTGTCAGGAAAATCCTGTCCCCTACTCACGCTCCTCGGAGCTGAGCCTTCAGAAGCTGTTTCCACTGGTGGCCCAGAGGGTGGGAAGTAGCTCTGGTGACAGCCCAGTGCTCCACCTTAGTGCGTGTCCACACAGTGCCTGGCACGGTGCTCACCGTCTGGCATAGATTGTTGCAAATCATATTCAAAGCCCTTCAAAGTAGGCGTTTAAAAATATATTTATTGATTTCAGAGCGGAAGGGAGAGGGAGAGAGAGATAGAAACCTCAATGATGAGAGAGAATCACTGATCAGCTGCCTCCTGCACACCCCACACTGGGGATCAAGCCCACAACCCAGGCATGTGCCCTGACCGGGGATTGAACCGTGACCTTCTGGTTCATAGGTCAATTTTTAGTCTGTTAAATTACCAAAAATTCCCCTTAGTTTATTCTCCAAGCCCTGTTTTCTCCTATCAACCCTTTTATGTCCTTCTGGCCAGATACCCAATTAGCTCTCGCTCACATTGCTCTGTCTGAAAATGGTGCTCCGAGGTACCCACGCCCACCCTCTGATGCTTCTGCTTTCTGTCTAGATTTCAGCCCCACCTCCCTTGCCATGCCTGCCTTCGCCCCGACCATGCCCCTCTACCACAGTCTAGCATTGCATTAGTTAAACTCACATGTTTTAACCTTTCTCTTCAGCGTTTCCCTATTCTCTTGCCAAAACTCAATCTTGGCTTTATCCTAAGTTAGAAGTTTCTGAGCCAAATTTGTCACTCGTGGTCACTTTTTCCTTTTTCTCTAGCTCTCAGAGCGAGGAGCAGAGGTTGGCAAATTTCCTGCTTCTCACCATCACATCCAGACGATTGTTTGTTCATTGTGTTTTGAACTTCACTCTGTCCTGTATCCCTTAATTTTTCCATCTTATATTCAGCTCATACCTTCTGCTAGTTTCTCACCCTAGTAGGAGTCTGCTTTTGCTGACTTCCTCTCTTTCTTGTATTATCTTCAGGAACCTGAACACTTATCTGGGGTTTCAGTCCTTGCTTGAGAGATCTCTGGCCTCTGGACCTAGGCATAGCCACACTTCTTGTCTGAAATGATCTCAGAGAAGATCAGTAATGGTTCTTCCTCTTCCCAATCTTTCCCATTGGATCTCAGTTTTATTCTCACTGTAGCAATTCCTTACCACTTCCATTGCCTTGACCTGCCATGTTGGCCTCACTGGTCTCCCGATTCATATGGACCTTTTGGCCTGCCATTTAAACGTAGTTCTTGCTAGTTTCATAGCCTTCACACTCTGGTTCCCATGTCCTATTTTACTTGCTCTGCAAATCTCCAATTCTGAGTAGACTTCACCATCTGATTTCTCTACTTCTGCTCTCATATTACGGAGTAAAAAAAAGTCATAAACCCAGATTTTTTTTTTACTGCTAAAATGTATAGAGTGAAAAGTCACATGACTAATTAATCAGTGACTCAATAGCATCACCAAAGACTTGGGATCTCTCCGTTCTCCCCTGACCCTGTTGCCCCTAGTGGGTCAGCTTCAGTCCTAGTAGTTGTCTTCTTGAATGCGGGTCAGCTGCTATGGTCCAGGGACCATGTAGAGACAAGACTCCTCAGAAATGTTGGTCTGATTGATCTCACCACAAAAATCAGTCCACAGTTAGACCTTCTCTGGCTCCATTGTAATCTCATTGTTAATTAGCTCCCAATTGTGTTCCTCATTGGAACTAGTCTGGGTGTTTTCCAACTGCAATTTTATTAAGCTCTGCCTTTTTTTTTTTTGCCTCAAATTTCTCCCATATTTACTCTTATTGCTTCTACCCACCCCTTCCTTTTAACCCACTCCTGTAGCATAGTGCTGAGCCTGTCACTTTTAGTTCAACCTCCTTCTAGTGGGTCCCTGGAATTCAGACTGTTGTGTAGCATTCAAGATCCTTCATAACCTGCCCCCCTGCTACATTTTCAATCATCATTTTCTTACTCCTGTTCATGACTTTTCCTTAACTCCACAAGTGACATTACCCTTTAAT
Organism: Murina feae; assembly: GCA_004026665.1. Lineage (NCBI taxonomy): Eukaryota > Metazoa > Chordata > Mammalia > Chiroptera > Vespertilionidae > Murina > Murina feae. The sequence goes on from PVJC01007863.1 coordinate 13,328, forward strand.
GTCTAACTCCAATGTCATTTATTATAAAATCTTTCCTCCTCTCTCTCATTTCCAGCAAGAAATTATAGCCTTTTCTGAATTTTGAAGTCAATTATCTTAGATTGTTTTTACTTTTGTATAATTATTTTTATATACTTCCACTACTGATTACTGTATAGTCCTAGCTTTATACATTTCACGATTTTTATCATTTGAACAATTCTTCAAGTACTTGGTTGTTTTTAGTTATGGTTTATACTTTTTTATTGGTTTCTGATCCTACCTAAACTACTATCATCTGTTATTTAATTAGAAGACATCTGGCTTTGGGGCCTCCTAGGACTACATAATTTTACCTGGGAAAATCCCAACACTGTGATGAAAATCGTTCCCCTGGGTATGTAGTTCTAGTGATATGAGGTTGATTGTGTCTTTTTAGTTTTAATACAGTGTTTTAGATCAGAAACACAGCAAAAAAGATTTAAACAAGTGTCACCAAGTAACATGGAGGTACCTGTTTTTTTGAACATTACCCAATTCTACTGAGTCTGCCTTTAAGTTACTGTGAAATCAGTCTCATCTCCATTTGCACTATTAGTGCCTCATTTCGGACCCTCACCACCTCTCTCTGCCACCAGTTTCTTCCCATTTTCTTCTGCTATCTGTCTGCAGCAGGTTGCCTCCACCCCAAACAAATCTGGTGATTTCACTCTTCTACTTATACACATCTCCTGACTCCCTGGTGCTTCTAAAAATAAGTCAGCTTCACTTGTGGGACTTTAAGTTCCCTCTAGACTCCCAATGGTTTTCCCCCAAGTTCAGATCTTGCCATTTACTAAGCTGTGTCTTCTGTTCCAGCCATGCTGAGAGTGTCCCTACTCCCAGAAAAAGCCATGATCTTCTGAAGCCAGAAATACCCTCACTTCTTATCCTGGCAAAGTCCCATTGATCATTTCAGAGCAGTTCAAATATCACCATGACTGTGAGGCCTTTCCTAATGTCCTCAGAGAGTGGCTCCTTTTCTGTTTTCCTCTATCATTTCATTCATTCATTCATTCATTCACTCATTCATTCACTAACTCATGTATTGAAATCCAGTTGGTGAAAAATGCTGGGATACAATGACACCTAAGTCCTTACATATGGATTGTAAGAGGCTGAACAGGGAAATGTGTAAGAAAATGACAATACAGAGGGAATGGAGGGGATCGAATTAGAGAAACCCCAGTGCATTAGAAAGAAATATGCAGGCTTAGTACCTGATTAGATGTGGTGGAATGCAAAAAGTGTGTGCTCACGTGGTCTTGGTGTGCGCACATGGAGAGAGCAAGCAAGTGAGCTCTCTGGTGTCCTTTCTTATAAGGACACTGATCCTCTGGGATCAGGGCCCCACCCTATGCCTTTGTTAAATGTTAATTACTTCCTTAGAGGCCTCATCTCCAAATACAGCCATACTGGAGTTAAGACTGCAACATGTGAATTTTTGGGGAACACAGACATTCAGTCCCTAACGTACAGAGGAGTCTAAAACTAACAAACAAAATAAAAAGGCAGTGTGTATCTGGGCTATTTTTTTTGGCTTTCTATTTCCACTTCCACTGATACCCAAATACTTTTTCAAATTTAAGTGCGTAATCCCAGAGAACAATTAGGAATTTGCTGAAGGAGAGTAGAGAGAGGAAAAAAAAGTATAGCTTTTAAATGTCTTCAAGTCTCCCCCTGGAAACAAACTAAATGTCCATCAGTAGATGAGCAGATAAAGAAAATGTGGTATATGCATACAATGGAATATTGTTCAGCATTAAAAATGGAGGAATTCTTGCCAGATGTGAGAACATGGATGAATCTAGAAGATATTTTGCTAAGTGAAATAAGATAGTCACAGAAAGACAAACACTGTATGATTCCACTTCTATGAGGCATCTAAAGTAGTTAAACTCCAAGAAACAGAGACTTGAATGACCGCCAGGAGCTGGGCAAAGGAGAAATAGGGAGCTGCTCTTCAACACGCATAAAATTTTAGTTATATGCAGCTCATTCAGTAAGCTCAAGAAATCTGGGGCACAACATTGTGCCTGTGGATAAAGTACTGTATTATGCACTTAAAATCTTGTTAAGAGGGCAGTTTGTGTATTGACTATCCTTTACAACAATAATAATGAAAACCTTCCCCGTGCTTTCTAAGAAATGAAACTTATTTCTCTATTTCATGATATTTTTCTTTCTGTTTTATTTGGTACTTGCCCAACTTGCATCATGCTCCTTCAGTTTAATCCAAATTCTGTTTCTAGAATTTTGTGAATTTCAAAAGTTTGAAAACTGTTGACTATTCTTGGTAATAGTCAGTTCCGGGACTCTTACACGTATAAACTTTAATATACCATTTCATATTTAAGTGGGTCTGTCATTGTTTTGGTTCCTTTTGTGATATAAATGTGAGGCAGCCTGAGCTGTTGAGAGGAAGATGGGAACTGAGTGACTCGCTCAGGATACTACCCGCCAGGGTTGGAGCCTCGAACGAACTTGCTTCCACTCTTGGCCGCAAGTCAACTGGTTTTTCTTCAGAAAAGAAGAGCCACAGCAATTAGTTGATTCAAGCCTTCTAAGTATCAGTATTTTTCCATGAATAGCTTCACTTGTCTAACTTTAAGGCATAATCTTTTTCTTAGCTACATGGCTGCTTGATTTTCAAGAGGAAATTTAAAAACGTGGCTTACAATTGAATAATTTTGACAGAACGGACTTTAGTTCTCTGTAGAATATTTTCCTTCCCTGTTACGTCTCTGCTCAAGTGAGGCGTTAGGGAGGGAAGTGCCTGTTTTCATGGTGAACTTCCTCTCGAGTTATCAATGGGCTGCTGAGGAGCTCCTGCAGGAGGGAAACCCTTATTTCACTGGAAGTGTGATTACAGATATGCAGGCCAATATACTTACTCATAGATTTTCATTTACTTAGCACTTAGTAACATTCAGTTGTTTTGAGGCTTAAATCAGAATTTTCTGTAAATGATTTATTGGCACAGAATATTAATGGTAGCTGTTGTTTTTACTATTACTATTGCCAGACCCTGTGCCAGGACTGAAGACAGAATGCAGATAAAAGGACACTGGGACCAAAGTCTCCTGTGAGGCCTGTGGTGATGGAGTTAGAATGACCGTTGTTCTTTGCAAATAGAATTTTGGCTCTTTTGTAGGTTGGATTCAGAGCTCCTGCTGGTTTATCCTCCAGATCTATGCATTTTATTTTAAAGTAATATGCAGATCTACAACATGCATCTACATCACTCACAGAAGATGACTAAATATTTTCGTTATGACACAGTATTAAACAGCTCCTCTAGTTACAAGGTTCACTCCGATTCCCAGGTTTTTTTAAATTTTACTTTATCAGTTGCATCTTCCATATTCCTCCCAGGGAAGCATAACTGGAACATAACCACCAATGGTGTTTATATTAAGCTTCATCTATATTAAGCTTTGATAACCAAAGCACGAATCTTGTTTTGCTGGAGAACTTTTTAGATTTGTTTGTTTTTTTTTTTAGTGTAGTGATTAGGTAGTTCTGTGGAAAATAGATGCTTTCCAATTTTGAAAATGTAAACATATTTTAATGGTTTGTTTCAACATGTTTAACTTTCTATGTTTCAGTAGCTAAAGACATATTACTAATTAGAAGACAAAGAAACTTGTTTGAACTACTTTATTAATTGTACATTTGTCCCTGATGCTAATTTATAGTTAGAAAAAATTGGTTATCACGAAAACATTGGAAACTAACTTTTCTTAGCACCTAAAATGGTAGTGTTCAGATGTGTTACAAAACCTTCAGCAATGACTGGCTCTGGTTTTCAAGGAAATGGAGGGTATTTTTTAGAAAACATGTTCAGTATTAAGAAAATATATTAAAAAACCCATTTAAATGTGGTTTGCCAGATCCTCAACAGAAAGAGGATCATGTTCGCAATTTCTTCCTGCTAAATATTTGGATTTTTAAATAATGGGTTTCTTTCCTTTTAATGGTTGTCTCCTGGGTGGTCCATAATATTGACTTGGGTAGATTTGCAAAAACAGATTAGTGTTTCATATCTGAGCACAAGAAAAGGCAGGACATGTTTCTGCTGACATCATAGTGAGAGGATGAGAGGGCCCTGTGAAAATGCCAGAGAGAGGATTTATCTTATCTCAGAAAGTCTGCTGCATTAGAAATGGGCCTGTTATTACTTCACTGGCTTCTTCTACAAAAGAGTTTGGAAGTAAAACCTTATAGGCCTAATCGAAAATAAAAGGACAGTGAAAGGAATTTGGCCTTATTCTTCCTTTTATATTTAAGCACCACGGATTTCAGCTACATTTTTAAGAATACTCACTTTCATTTTGCACATTCTTTTTTTAAAAAAAATATTTATTGATTTTTTTACAGAGAGGAAGGGAGAGGGATAGAGAGTTAGAAACATCGATGAGAGAGAAACATCGATCAGCTGCTTCCTGCACACTCCCCACTGGGGATGTGCCCTCAACCAGGCACATGCCCTTGACCGGAATCAAACCTGGGACCCTTGAGTCTGCAGGCCGATGCTCTATCTACTGAGTCAAACCGGTTAGGGCGTTGCACATTTTTTAATGAGAGTTTCATGAGTACTCGTATCTCAGATTGGCTCAGGAATTTTGGAGGCATTTAGAAATTCCTGCGCATACCCCATGGGCAGCTGAATGCTTTGGAGAAAGGGCCTGGTAAAGTCAGAGAAGCCACGGATAACATCCTGATTCTGTTGTCTACTTGCTCTGTAACTGTGAGCTAGTTGAAGCTTCCCATATCTCAATTTCAGCTCATGTAAAATGAGGAGTAAATAACCATGTCATAGATTTGCTTTGAGAAGAAAGCAAAATCCATTATATAGATCATCTTGCAGTGTTTTGTTAGTTTTAGTTGGCATCCTTTTTTAGAAAAATAAATTTCAAAAGTTTAAAATCATGTGATATTGAAGATAGCTCACAGAGTGAAGTGAAAAACAGTCTATGCTGGGGGTTGGCCAACTGCAGCCCTCTGCATTGTTTTAAAAAAAAATCTTTATTGTTCAGATTATTACAGTTGTTCCTCTTTTTTCCCTCCATAGCTCCCCTCCTCCCGGTTCCCACCCCCCATCTTTCCCCCTCCCCCCCACACTGTCCTCATCCATAGGTGTACAATTTTTGTCCAGTCTTTTCCCGCACCCCCAACACTCCTTTCCCCCTGAGAATTGTCAGTCCCCTCCCATTCTATGCCCCTGATTATATTCTAGTCACCAGTTTATTCTATTCATCAGATTTTTTATTCACTTGATTTTTAGGTTCACTTGTTGATAGATATGTATTTGTTGTTCATAATTTTTATCTTTATTTTTTCTTCTTCTTCCTCTTCTTAAAGGATACCTTTCAGAATTTCATATAATATGGTTTGGTGGTGATGAACTCCTTTAGCTTTTTTTTTTAATCTGTGAAGCTCTTTACCTGACCTTCAGTTCTGAATGTTAGCTTTGCTGGCTAAAGTAATCTTGGGTATAGGTTCTTGCTATTCATTACTTTAAATATTTCTTGCCACTCCCTTCGAGCCTGCAAAGTTTCTGTTGAGAAATCAGCTGACAGTCTTATGGGTGCTCCCTTGTAGGTAACTAACTGCTTTTCTCTTGCTGCTTTTAAGATTCTCTCTTTTTCCTTTGCCCTTGGTGTTTTAATTATGATGTGTCTTGGTGTGGTCCTCTCTGGATTCCTTTTATTTGGGATTCTCTGTGTTTCCTGGTCTTGTAAGTCTCTTTCTTTCACCAGGTAGGGGAAGTTTTCTGACATTATTTCTTCAAATAGGTTTTTAATATCTTGCTCGCTCTCTTCTTCTGGCACCCCTATAATTCCGATGTTGGTATGCTTGAAGTTGTCCCAGAGGCTCCTTACACTATCTTCATATTTTTGGATTATTTTTTTTTTTCGCTTTTCTGGTTGGGTGTTTTTTGTTTCTTCTTATTTCAAATCTTTAACTTGATTCTTGGGATCCCCTAGTCTGCTGTTGGATTGCTGTATATTATTCTTTATTTCAGTCAGTGTATGCTTAATTTCTAGGTCATCCTTTTTCATATCCTCGAGAGTCTCACTAAATTTATTGGCGGTTTCTAGAAAATTCTTGAAAAACCTTGTAACGATGGTTTTGAACTCTATATCCAGTAAGTTGCTTTCCTCCATTTCTGTCATTTGTGACCTGTTTCTTTGTCTCCACATTTCGGCTGCTTCCCTGTGTTGATAAAATGGCTATGTGTGCTAGGTGTCCTACAGGGCCCAGTGGCTCAGCCTCCTCAGTTACCTGAGGTGGACACTCTTGGTACACCTCTTTGTAGGCTTTGTGCACAGTCTTGTTGTAGCTAACCCTTGATTTTTGTTGGTATCACTGGGAGGAATTGACCTCCAGACACTTGGCTGTGAGAATCAGCTGTGTCTACAGTGGGAGAACTTCTGTGCTGGAGACACCCTTATGGGGCAAGACTTGCTTCAGTGGGGCTTTGGTGCTCACTGAGTCTGCCCCTTCAGTGTGTCCCTTATGGATCTGAGGAATTGTAATCTGGATGATCTCACTCTGACCACTGGGTACACTGGCTCTTGGATCTCTAAGGAGGTGCTAATTTAGCCTCTGCCTGAGGCTATCCAGCAGGAAGTACTGAGAAATCTGCAGATTCCTCTTCTTTGTTTGGGGTTTGGAGGTGCCCAGATGAGGCCCAGCTGTGAAGCAATGCCAGCTGCTGTGGGACCTTGGGCCTTCTTTTGGGTGTTCTGGGTCTCTCTGACCCAGCTGCAGTTTGTTAGGTAGTTGTAGATTGCAAAGGGCCAGGCCTTTTATATGCAAAAGCCTTTGCACACAGCTTGCTTGTGGCAGGGTCTCGGGGAATCAACAGGGCAGAGCAAACAGCTATGGTTGATTCTCAGCCCTGCCCTAAGAGGCCCTGGTAATCACAGTGTCCCTCAGTGTCCCTCGGTAATCACTGCAAGCACCACTGAGAGAAAGCTGCTCTGGAGTTCCTCCTGATGCCAGATAGTCCAGTTTTCCCCGTATGAGTTTGGATCCCCAGAAACTTGCCCGGAACTGGAATTCAGAGCTGTTGGGAGCTTGTGCCTCCCTCCAGATTGAAAAAGACAACCGCATCCTCAGTTGCCAGCCCTTTTCGCGTGCCTCCATACCTCTGCACTTTACTTCTGCTCCTCCTCTGAGTCTCAGTGTGCTTTTCTCTTTCCTCCTAGTTGTAGAATTTCCACTCAGCCAGCCTTCCTGTGGTTCCAGGTGGTGTCCGTTTTTTCCTTTTTGTTGTAGTTTTGAAGTAGCTGTGCGAGGCAGCAATTTCAGGTGTTTACCTATGCTGCCATCTTGGATTTTTCCCCTCTGCATTTTTTGTAAATGTGCTTTCATTACAGCATGACCATGCTCATTCATGTAGATATAGTCTAGGCTGCCTTCACACTACCATAGCAATGTGGCTGTGACAGAGACCCTGTGGCTCATAAAACCTTTGGTATTTACTGCTTGACCTTTTCCAGAAGAATTTTGCCAACTCCTGGTTCAAGCTGTTGTCAGGATTGCTTAATGGGTATTATGAAGTGTCATGGTTTGCACAAATTCGAGAGGACCCACTTTAAGTGAGTTGTCATGAGAGCCAACTGCAGTTTTACTGAGCTATTTCTTGGTTAACCAGAGAAGTCTCAGGATTATCTGTGATGAGTGGCGAGGTCACCTGGAACAGTTGGGAATAGCACATCCAGGACCAATAGAAGGGGACTTGGACAGGGCTTCCTGTGGCTCAGTTTCAGAGTGGGGAGGCCCTAGAGACTGATACAGATCTCGCCATATGGCCTTCTCTGTCAACCTGCAGACACGGGAACACCGGAACAATCGGTAGTCTCTACTGGAAGTTCTGAGAAGTCTCCCTTTCACTTTCCACTGTGAGAGACATTTGGCAAATCTCAAAAGTTCTTTCTATTAAATTGATGTTTGGGGAGTTAGGCCATACATTAGTCATTTCTGAAAGCTCTTTGATGCCTTAGTATTTACAAAGTGCCCCATTTCCACAGTTTTATTCAAATATTACCATCAGCCTACAACTTAGACACATTGTAATTTTCCTTTTATAGACGATGAAAATGTCAGTTTCCAAGAGGTTAAGTCATTCAATTCTGAAGGGTGAAGGGGTGACTTGGATTTGTCTTCTGACTTCCTAACCTGTGTCTTTTCTGCCATGTCATTTTGTCTGACATTCCTTCTCAGCCAAGTTTAATGAAAAATGGATGAAATATACAATCTTTTTAAAAAATATATATTTTATTGATTTTTTACAGAGAGGAAGGGAGAGGGATAGAGAGTTAGAAACATTGATGAGAGAGGAACATTGATCAGCTGCCTCCTGCACACCCCCTACTGGGGATGTGCCTGCAACCAAGGTGCATGCCTGTGACTGGAATCGAACCTGGGACACTTCAGTTCATAGGCCAACACTCTATCCAATGAGCCAAACTGGTCAAGGTGAAATATACAATCTTATTAGTTTATAGAATAAGCACCCAGATTATATTAGACTAGGGGCCCGGTACACAAAAATTTGTGCACTCGGGGGGAGGTCCCTCAGCCCGGCCTGTGCCCTCTCACAGTCTGGGACCCCTCAGGATATCCACCTGCTGGCATGCCTGGCCAGCCTGGGTGAAGGGCTGATGGCTGTTTGCAGGCTGGCCAAGTCTCCCAGTGAGAACCCTCACCCCACGGGGGTGTGGCCAGCCTGGGTGAAGGGCTGAGGGCCGTTTTCAGGCTGCCCACAGTCCCTTCAGGGTTCGGGTTCCTACTGGGGTACTTGGCCACCCTGGGTGAGGGGCTGAGGGCCATTTTCAGGCTGCCCACAGCTCCCATTGACCCAAGGTCCCAGTGAGGCTGGCTGAATCAGGTTTCTGGGGTTTATTTATCTTCTATAATTGAAACTTTGTTACCTTGAGCAGAGGCCTAGGCAGGTAACCAAGCCTCCTGTTTGCTTCAGCTCCATAGCTTCTATAATTGAAACACTGTTGCCTTGAACAGAGGTCCAGCTGGCCTAGGCAGGCAGTTGCAATGGAAGCCTCCTATTTGCTCTAGGTCCATGGCTGCCAGCCTCCATCTTGTCTGGGTTAATTTGCATACAGCCGCTCTGATTGGCTGGGAGCATGGCTTAGGTGTCTTGGAGTGATGACTAATTTGCATATTTCTCTTTATTTATTTATTTTTTTAAAAATACATTTCATTGATTTCTTACATAGAGGAAGGGAGGGATAGAGTTAGAAACATCGATGAGAGAGAAATATCAACCAGCTGCCTCCTGCTCGTCCCCCACTGGGGATGTGCCCGCAACCAAGGCACATGCACTTGACCAGGATCGAACCCAGGACCCTACAGTCCACAGTCTGAAGCTCTATCCACTGAGCCAAACCAGTCAGGGCATATTACTCTTTTATTAGAGTAGATTAGAACAGTGGTTCTCAACCTTTGCTGCACATTAGAATCACCTGGGAATCTTTTTAAAATCCTGATTTCTGGGCCTCATCCTCCGGAAATTCTGTTTCTTTGTTACTAATGTTGTGGCCCCATCCCATAACAAAGAAACAGAATTTCTGGAGGATGAGGCCCAGAAATCAGGATTTTAAAAAGATTCCCAGGTGATTCTAATGTGCAGCCTAGGTTGAGAACCACTGGATTGGAAATAAGGATACCTAACCCAAGGTTACCAGCTGTTGGCCATAGGGTTCAAATGATCTGCATATGCACTTGGCTTAGCCTACTCAATACAGACCTATCTATATATATGTTTTAAAATATTTTTATTTATTTATTTAAAATTTTTTATTTCATTGTTGACAATATTACATGTCTCTCTACATGTACATGTGTTTTTTTTTTCAAATACATGGAATTAATTGTAATTAATCACCCTCTCGTTTCCATCAGCCTCTGTCACTTGGCACTGGCCTCCCAGACAAACCCTTCTTCAATAATCAATAGTACCTGCCCTTTCTTGAAGGCATTTGAATTTATGACTCCCGATTTAGACTAGAATACTCACTTTGTGAATGAGGAAATGAAATTCAAAATAGTAGGTGATTTGGCAGCACCAAGTTTAGGCTGTATTTTGTGTTAAAGAGAAACTGAGGGACAAAGAGGGAACTGGAGATAATCATATGTACCAGGGCACTGGGAGGAGAAGTGCGGGCTGGGGCCACCAAGACTCAGTCTCAGGAGGAATATGCAGGGGCTGATGAGCGTGAGTGGGTTAACAGAATGCATGGTGGCACCTACCCCGTGATGAGAAAGGGTGTCAGGGATGTAAATGGGCTGAGTGAAGCACAGTACATATCATTACTTTTTCTGAAGTGTAATTTCGAGAATGGATTATATAATTTAAACCCCAGGAGATAAATTATATCCTATTGACTAAAACAACTAACTGGCGGACTTGCAAAAAAACAACAAAAACCCCACCAAACTGTAATAAACAATGAATAGTTTCCATTCTTGTTTAGAATGAACCTCTAAAATGCACAAAGCAAAATGTTAGAGGAATACATTTCCAGGTGGTTATGTGTTGTTCTTGTTATTTTTTATTCAATAACTAGAGGCCCAATGCACAAAATTTGTGCAAGAGTAGGGCTTCCCAGCTCCGGTAGCTGCCGGCTGCTTCCATCCCTCATGGCAGCTGCAGCCCCAGCTTCGTCTGGAAGTTTGTCCAGATGGTCGTTCCGCTGTTTGGCCATCTGGTCTAATTATCTATCATATTACGCTTTTATTATTATAGATTCTTTCTGACAGTGTGCTGGATATAGAGCACCATACTAAGCAGTGGGGAGGATCCAAAGCTGAAAGCACCAGTCCCTGCCTTTTGGTTGCTTTTGACTTGAGGAGTTGAGGAGTTAAGATAGGAGGATAAGGCAAATTCTATACAAGCCAGGCCCATGTGAGTTAAGGTTTTGGCAGTTTTGGGAAGGAGGCTCCACTTGTCCTGGCTTGATTTGGAAGCAGATTTTCTGAGGGATGAGGACCAAAGATTTGAACGAGACCTTGAAGGATGAGGAGAATTTGAAGCACCAAAACGAAGGGTGGAAGCTTCTTCAGAGGGGTCAGTGGGGTGAGGTGCAGGTGCCGTTAGCTGCAAGGTAACATGTGATTAGAGTGCCTGAGCTTCCTGACGAGTAGTGGCGCGAGCTGGACGGTGAGAGAGGCTGAGTTGGGGAGGGCCTGGACTTGCATTTTATAGATATTGTTTCCCCAGTTGACCAAGTGAGCTCGGTGCCAAGATTGTGGTGTACATTTAAAAGTGTCTGGGAATGGATCTCTCTCAGTGGATCTTATAAAATGTTTTTGTTAATAGTTGAAACTTAGAAAACAGTTTGCTCAGGAGAGAATCCCAACCTTTCTATGTACAAATAGCTCCCCAGACTCTCAGCTGGAGTCCATGGGGAGATTCAAGGCCTAGCATAGGATGTGCAGAGACCAAAGCACCACACGCAGGGCACAAACACAGAGGAGTACCCGCCAGGAGCAGGTCACCATTGCAGAATTCTGTTTTGCTAAAGATAATATTGCATCTGGAATGCCATTTCATTTCAGTCTCTGCATATGCCCATGGGAGTCACCTTATATCGGAGTCCTTGTAAAGTCTCTCATGTTACAGGTACCAGCTCAGTTACTTTAGTTTGAACAGCCAAGCACTATTTGGAGAAAACATTGCAGACTGAAATGACCTCAGTCAGTGCTATTTTTGTTTGCTCATAGAGGTGTGCTGACATGGTGAACAAGAAAAAGAGGCAAAGAAAGTTTCTGTTATTATTCCTGGAGGTCTGAGTTTGCAAGTGCAGGTTCTGGATAGAATGTTGAACATGCCTTTGAAAGCAGCACAGTGGGTATTTTTATTGTGGGTGTCACAAATATACACCTCGGGATAAAAGGAACACAACTCTCTAACCTAATATGACTGGAACTCAGGGGTTGTAATAGAATGTCCAAGGAGGGTAGATTCAGAAATAATTTCTCTAACAATTGATGCAGATGGAAAGATGTACTGTTTGGAAAATTGTGTGATGACTTACAGTTTGGGTAGAAATGGAGGGTCTGGTACTCCATTGACCCATGCTCGGCAGAAGCCTGGTGGTTGCATCCCCCAGAGGAGCTCTCCAGGGCACAGAGTAGGATCGTAAAGTGGAGACTGGGTCTGTGGGTAGACAAGATAGCCAGCACATGGTGGAGTTCCCATTCACTCCATGGACCTTCTGCCCATCCTTAGAGTTCAGGGTCTCCTCTAACCACAGCCCCTCATCTGCTGCCCTGACTGCTTCAGCTGCCTCCTGCCCTTGTAGAGTTCTCGGGTTATGTGAGTCAGTTGCCATTTCCCCACATCCAGGAAACACATATTACTTGAAGTCAGCGATTCTCAACCTTTTTCATCCCATGGCACACATAAACTAGTTAAGTTCTACAGCACACCACTACAGCAAAGAAAATAGGTATAAGTTTGATTCATCCACATTGGACGGCTATTGTGTTGGCTGTAGTCATTTTTTTATTTGACAGTCTTAGGGAAAAGAAGTCAGTGCCCCTGACTAAATAGTCAGGTATTGCATGTTTTCACAATTCTGGCAGCACACCAGTGTACCTCTTGGGGCTCACGGGTTTTGAAAATCGCTGCTCTAAATATTCCATAGAACCTCCTCACCCCTGAGGTAAGAGGTTAACTCCTTCCATGCCTCTCTCTTTTGCGGGGAGGATGAGGCTCACGGCACAGCAGTAGCGTTTTCCACTTGTTCTCCTTTACGTTCCCACTACCTCCCCTTTGATGCCTTCACTATGGGTGAAGGGGTAAAGGCCACCACACCCGGTCACACACAGGGGTCTCACACCTCACTTGAGTAGATCAGCCATGTCTAGGACTGCGACAGAAGCTGTCACTGAGTTAGTTCTATTTTAACACCTGTTACAAACCTCACATGCAACCCATATCCCTAAAACTTTATATATTTAGGTTAACATAAGCACATTCTCCCCCCCCCCCCCAATTATCTCAATGGGAATGGGGAAGATTGCTTTCTATTTGGGATTAATTTTTATTTGGAAGTATAAGACATGCATTCTTTGGAAGTTTTTCTGATGTAGAAACATGTCAATGATTTCCATGAAATGTAACCAGATGTTATTTAGCTTTAAAAACTAACACCTAAATTGGGTAAATAAAGCTACTTCAAGTTTGGTAAGATGTGCCTAAATTAAAGATAACATTCATACTAAAAAGTTTTTTCATTCAAGTCCTGTTAAGTTCAATAGCGTCTCTTTTATGGAATAAGTAATTTCACATTTGATTTTCTTAGACTTTTTAATCTGTCCTAATGGTGAGTTTCTTTTAGAATGAGCTCTAGGACATGTTCTCTTTTGTGTGTATGATCACTGAAGCAGACATGTTCTAGAAACACATCTTATCTGGTCTCCTTATCTAGTCAGAGGACTCGTGAGAAAAAGGTCTTGTCCTCTGCATTTGGAAACAAGGCATTAAGCAGTCACTCTCCCAGTATTTTCCAAATACCTGCCCCACAGTTTTTGGTTTTAAATGGGTTCAGTGAAACTCTGAAGCCTTAATGTGTAGCACATGCCCATGACATTGATAAATATTAAATTGTGTCTCTTCTGGTGCAGTTGTGTTGTCATTTTGCTCTGTGTTCACTGATAACTTTAGCCTTCTTTAGGTTATTGATGATGTTTCATGTGCTACCATTTTAGCTAAAGCCTCTTTTGTTCTCTCTTGTGAGTCTCCTAAGAATGGACCCATTTTGAAACCAATGGTTCCTGGGGTGTGGTGGGCGCAGGGATGGATAGATGGGGCACAGGGCATTTTTAAAGACATTGAAAGTATCCTGTATGATACTGTAACGGTGGACATGCATTTGCCCAAAATCTATAGAACTCTGCAATACAAAGACTGAACTCTGATGTAAACTATGAACTTTAGTTAATAAAAATATATCCAATTTGGTAAATGTGCCACACTAACGCTAGCTGTAAAATAGGGGGCAGGGAATGGATAGGAACTCTGCGTATTTTCTGAACAATTTTTTTGGTAAATCTAAAACTGCTTAAAAGATTAAGTCTACTAATTTAAAAAGGTGCCCAGGAAGATCAGTTAGGTGCACAGCAACTTTCCTTCTGCAGAATCTCTGTGAGCATATTCTTTTCAGGCTTACATAATACAGTTAAAAAAACCCACTTCTCTCTCTCAAAGAGAAGTAATCAGTCGAACAAATCAGTAGTTATCAGAATTCAGGCTATGGTACATCCTGTTTTTCTAACTCCCCTAATTTACCAGTAAAGTAACCCAAATTGCACGAGGAAGGGAGCCCATTGCTTGTTTTAAAGGATGCATGGATGCTGTTAGGGCCCCATTATAACACAGGAGGAGAATCTGAGCACAGATTTGAAAGCCTTACCATAGAGAGAGAGGGGGGCGGGGAGGGGAGGGAGAGGAAAAGGAGGAGGAAGAGGAGGAGGGAGGGGATGGGGGATGGGGGATGGAGGGACTGTGCTTTGTTCTGTTACCCAAAGGAGACACACTGTAATATTAATTTTTGTGTAGTTTTTTCTAATTAAAATATAGTGAACAGACAATATTATATTACTTTCAGGTGTACGACATAGTCATTTAACATTTATATACCTAGTGAAGTGATTGCCGTGGTAGGTCTAGTAATCACCTGGCATTGTACACATCATTACGATATGATGGACTATATTCCCCGGGCCCTACCTTGGGCCCCCGGGACTTACTTATTTTACAACTGGATATTTGTACCTCTGATTCCCCTTCACCTTTTCCACCCATCCTTTTACTCCATTCCTCTTTGGAAACCATCGGTTTGTTCTCTGTATCTGTGAGCCTGTTTCTATTTTGTTTGTTCATTGTTTTATTTTTAAAAATTCTACCTCTAAGTAAAATCATATGGCATTCACCTCCTCTGACTTATTTCATTTAGATATTTCCACATTTTTATACATTCATCTATCAGTGATCACTTAGTTTCCTTCCATATCTTGGGTATTGTAAATAATGCTGCAATAAACATAGGGGTGCATATATATATTTTTTAAATTAATGTTTTTGATTTCTTTGGATAGATACCCAGAAGTGGAATTGCTGGGTCATATGATAATTCTAGTTCCAATTGTTTTGGAAACCTCCACACTGTTTTTCATAGTGGCTGTACCAATTTGTAATTCCATCCAAAGTGCACTGGGGTCCCCTTTCTCCACATCCTCGTCAGCACTTGTTATTTGTTGTCATGTTGATAGTATCCAATCTGACAAGTGTGAGGTCATTTCTCATTGTGGTTTTGATTTACATTTCCCTGATGATTAGTGATGTTGATTATCTTTTCATGTGTAATTTGACCATCTGTATGTTTTCTTCGGAAAAATGTCTATTTAGGTCCTCTGCCTACTTTTTTTGATCAAATTTTTTATGTTGTATAAGTTCTTTATATATTTTGGATATTAACTCCTTACTGTAGTTATCATTTGCAAATATCTTTCCAACTCAGTGAGTTCCATTTTCATTTTGTTCATGGTTTCCTTAAAGAAAACATCAGCAGTAAAATCATAGACATTTCTATAGCAATTTTTTTCTGATATATCTCCACAGGCAAGGGAAATAAAACAAAAAAACAAACAAATGGAACTACATCAGTCTAAAAAGTTTGCACAGCAAAGGAAACCATTAACAAAATAAAGAGACATCTCACTGAATGGGAGAACATATTCACCAATGCTATATCTGATAAGGAGTTAATATCCAAAATTTATAAATAACTGATAAAACTCAACACCAAAACCCCCCAAACAATTGAATTAAAAAATGGCCAAAGGATCTGAATAAACACTTCTCCAAAGAGGACATACAGATGGCCAGTAGACATATGAAAAGTTGCTGAACATCACTACTCATCAGAGAGATGCAAATTTAAACCATAATGAGATATCACCTCACACCTGTCGAAATGACTGTCATCAATAAATCAACAAACGACAAGTGCTGGTGAGGATGTGGAGAAAAGGGAACTCTTCTCCACTGTTCATGGAAATGCAGACTGGTACGGCCACTGTGGAAATCAGTATGGAGTTTCCTCAAAAAATAAAAAATGCAATTGCCTCATGACCCAGCAATTTCACTTCTGAGGATGTATCTTAAGAAATCCAAAACTTGAATTCAAAAGAAAACATGCTCTCCTATGTTCATTGCGGCATTATAACAGCCAAGAGTTGGAAGCAGCCCAAGTGCCCATCAGTAGATGAGTGGATAAAAAAGCTAAGTGTAGTTTTTCGTGCTTACTCAATACCAGGTACCCACTCTGTGCCAGGACACTCCCACTTCCTCTTTTTTCTGGTCTTGGTGTTGAATCTCAAGTAGCAGCCGAGTGGTTTCTTGTAGTCTGTTGAGGTCAACCTTGGAGCACCACAAGTGACGGACGATGACTTTTCTCTTCTCATCCTGCCACAGAGCTGCATCCTTTCACACACCGCACTCCTCCAGTTCTAAACAATGTGACCAGACTCAGGTCTTTGTTAATGGAGCTGTTCTCAGCATTGGATGTTCTTGAATTACACTCAAGAGAGGCCTTTCATGGCCTTGCACATGGCAATGTCTGTTTCAGGCAGGCAATTCCCGTAGGCCAAGGACTTGAATCTCTTTAGTTCTGTGTGTGACAGAGCTACCTGGTTTCGGGCATTTAACTAGGTTAGATGGAATCTGGTGAATTATAGGTTTGAGGGAGCATGCTGTTCCTGATCTTCATCTTCCATTTCATGAACCCGTGGAGTAGAGCCACCAGAGAGAGGACAACAGAAGAAAGAAGGCTGTGTGTTAGTCGGACAAGCTTTGGACCCACACAGTGAAATTTCAGGAGCTGCAAGAAGGGTCTCTTTTCTCCCTCCAGAATATACTGCAGTCTGATTCCTTTAATTCTCTAATTAATAATGGGGTTAGTAATACTTCAGCCAAGGATGGTCTTATGTTAAAATAAAACTATCTCCTGGGTATTACTCTCTTCAGTTATAGACTTTCTGGTGAATGAGTTGCTGAACTCAGACAAGGCAAATGAAAAAAGAAGTCTGAGGGTCTGGTGGCCTGATTCGGGTGGGAATGATGGAGAGTGGTTCTGAGGGTAACAGGAAATGAAAAGTGAGGCCAATGGAACAGAAAATTCTAGTTTACTCAGTTTTCTTTGGGAATTTTCCTGAGAAGAATTGAACAAGATGTGTGCATATTATATCAGTATGTGTGCATGCATGTAGGGTGTGTGTGTGTGTGTGTGTGTGTGTGTGTAGGGAGGCAGGCAGTACACAGTGATGCTTTCTTAGATACCCAGTATACCACTCATGTAAAAATCACCATTCATCCTTTTTTGATCTCTAGCCTGTCGCACAAGCATGTATTCATTGGCTACCCACACCACTTCCTCTGGTCATGGTGGCCTCCTGTTTCTGTGGTAACATAGGAAATCAGGACTGTGGATACTGTTGCACCAGAAAAGCTTTTATCGCCACTTGGTTTAAGCTTGACAGAGAAATTGAGCTAGCACTCCACAGAAATTACATAGCACTTCCACAGAGAGATCATCCACTGACGTAAAATGACCCTGTCCCTATGCCCGAACCCTGCACAATGAAGAACTGCTCATTCTCCAAATCCAAAGTGTGCTTACTCCTTGGCTTCTATCTCTCCCCCTTCTGACAACCTTTATCAAACAGATGACGCATTGAAAATGGTAATCAAAGAAGATTTACAAAGAGGTGGTTGGAAAAGAACCAAAAAATGATGGTGAATCACTTCAGAACCAGCAGCAGAGGAAGCATTGCCAGCCTTACTCCTCAGGGAACAGAGGAGTTGTTGGACCCAGGTGGAACTCATCTATTTTCAAGACAATGGCCGGGCAGGGAGAGAGCAGGGCGGAATCAAAATCTTGATATTTTTCTCTTCAGCTGATTCCTTTATTGGTGAAAGAACCCCAAGAGAAGTATGAGGACCAGGGTCCATAGAGGTCAGCTTCCTGGGGCACAGAGCAGGGCAGAGAAGGGTAGGGAATTGTTTGGGAGGGAAAATGGAAAACCTATGGCATTAGCACAGTTTCCCTATTTATAAAATGGAGGTGTAAATATAATGATCTGTAAAAGCATTTAGCACAGCAGCCGGCACATGGTAAGTACCCTATAAATGTAGGCTAGTGATAGTAGTAGTAGTAGTGGTAGTGATAATCAGATTAGGATATTTTTACTACATTTTAGCTGTATATCTCTAAGGGGTTCCCTGGTGCCCTAATCATTACTTTTCATTTCATATGCCGGCATTATAATGAAATGGACTTAAGTAAGACCTATTTGTCTTGTCGAAGTCACACCTGCAGGTGTGAATTTATAGCCACACATCTCTTTAATTTTGATAGATGGAAATGTAATTTAATCATCATGTAGCTATGTTGAATTCTGGAGATTACATGTATAAGGCATTAGAGCCTTAAAGGGCACCCATGACAAAGAAATACCCAAGTGTGTCTCTTTCTCAATTTATACCTCAGTGCCGCTTCTGGGGAGGAGGGGAGGGACATGAGCTTTACGTTGAGTGGGTAGGTGAGGGCTAAGGACATCCCCTTTTTCTCCCCCTCCCTCCTCTTCGGTGTACGTGTGTATGTATCAGCAGAATGTGTGAGTTGTACCCAAGGCAGTGCCGTTGCAAATAGTTATGTTTGAGAGGCTGATCCACTTGGTTGCATGTCGTTGAAGTTGGCTCATTCTCATGGCTTTAGTGTTCTGTGGGATGACTATGCCACAATTCACACAGCTGCTCTTTAGGTGATTGTGTAAGTTGTTTCTAACTTTTGGCTTTTGTGAACAGTGCTGCCATCATCATTCTTACACATGCCTTTTGAGAACACATGTGCATTTTTGTTTTGTATATGTCTTGAAGTAGAATTGCTAGGTGACAGGGAATACATACATATGTTTGAGTTTAGAAGTCCAGTTGCTCTCCATTGCACACAGAGCCCACATGTTTGATTTTAATAAATACCAGCAAATAATTTTCCAAAGTCATCGTACCCATGTACATTCCCACAAATAGAATATATTTTAAGATCTGTAAAATTCTGTTAAATTTATAGTATGATTTTACAAAAATATAGTTTGAATCATGTGAAAAATGGGTATGTTTTTCTTTTCTGTTGACATCCTATTTTAGTTATATTCTTAGATTGCAAGGCGCAGCCTCATTTCTGTGAGCTTAGCTTGTTGGCAGGGGTTTGTTATGGTAAAGATTCATATGCACACAAATTAGAAAAGGCTGTGGTGTGTTGCTTTAGGAAGGGTATAAAATGCACAGGACCAGGCTGTGGGATCTGGAGTGTACTGCTCATTGCGCTTGCTTCTTCC
The DNA here is from genome assembly GCA_004026665.1 of Murina feae. Taxonomy (NCBI): domain Eukaryota; kingdom Metazoa; phylum Chordata; class Mammalia; order Chiroptera; family Vespertilionidae; genus Murina; species Murina feae. The sequence continues at coordinate 32,783 of PVJC01007863.1, forward strand.
TGTAAGGGGTGCTGGTGTCCTAGGGGTGGGTCAGTCCAGCCTCCCTGGGCCTGTGTGCAGTAGGAAGTTACTGTAGGTTCTGCTGTGAGCTAGCATCCGTTCTGACTGAGTGGTCATCTCTTCCGGTTGCTCCCTCACCGTGCGCTTTGCAAACATTTGATTCTCACCTTTACTGAAGGGGAGCTACTCTGTGCCACCAGTTGTTAAGGCTTCCAGCCCCTTTCTGAGCTCTGTACCATTCCTAGCCCATCAGCCTCTGAGCACTCCTTGCTCTCATCCTTTCCCAGGAGCAGGCCCCTGTGCCAGTGGCTTTCTAGATCCAGGGATTGGCAGACACCCTTTGTTTATGTTAGATGCCAGGCGAATTACACAGAATCAGAAGAATGTCATAGGAAAGCTTTAGCAACCATTATTTTGAAATAACATAGAGATCTTTTTTATATTAGATACCTTTTTAAAAAATACATTTTTATTGATTTCAGAGAGGAAGGGAGAGGGAGAGAGAGAAGAAACATCAATGATGAGAGAGAATCATTGATTGGCTGCCTCCTGAATGTCCCACACTGGGGATTGAGTCCACAACCTGGGATTGTGCCCTGACTGGGAATCGACTGACCGTGACCTATTGGTTCAACCACTGAACCACACCAGCTGGGTTATAATAGATACCTTAATGCAGATCTCTGCTAAGACTTACTAATTTTTTTTTATTGATTTTTTACAGAGAGGAAGGGAGAGTGATAGAGGATTAGAAACATTGATGAGAGAGGAACTTTGAACAGCTGCCTCCTGCACACTCCCCACTGGGGATGTGCCCGCAACCAAGGTACATGCCCTTGGCTGGAATGGAATGGGGGAACCTTGAGTCTGCAGGCTGATGCTCTGTCCATTGAGCCAAACCAGTTAGGTCCTTACTATCGTTTTAATGCACCTTTATAACTTAAAAAACAAGGGGTAGAACTTGCCATTTTGTGCTGACTTAGTCTATGCTGGTTAAACGAGTGTTGATTAAGGAAGGAATCTATTATGGGGGGCAGAGAGGACCAGTCTAAACAGTTCTGAACTTCATGGGCAAAATGGGTGGAGTCGAGGTTCTCCTTATGGAACTCAATGCGGAAACCATTTATTCCCGAAACCACCACCTCTTGGAGTTACTTCCTGGAATCCTTTATTTGTTCAGCGAGTTTAATGATAATATGGGAAGTGAAAGCTAACATTTATACTCTTGCTTTTAGCTTCTGGACTCTCGAGATAGAGGGCCTGTTTCACCTGCTCTGCCTTCTGGAGTTATGGAGAGTTCCCCCTGGGGAATTTCTTGGCCCAACTCATGCTTAATTAATGCCCACTCCATCATTGTCTCTGTGGTTGGCAGGAGAATATATGGCCTATGCAAATACATTCCCACGTTACATTCTTTATGCACACCTCGACAGATATTTCCGTAGCTCCTCTGAATGGGAGGCAGAGCTGTGATGAACTGTTGTGGTGGAAAAGGTTGAGGATTTCAAGACCTCTCCACCACAGCACACACTGAAGATGCTAATGAGAGAATGCATGAAAGATAACCTGACCTAGGGGCGTGACTTACACACGTGATGCTCTTCTGAAAGTGACCAGTGCTAGTCAGTGCATAACAGGGTAATTAAAAATCAGGAGTAACTTGTCACTTCACTGCTGTATTCCTATGATTAAATTAAACTTTAAGCATTATTTAAGGCTTCAAAGTAATGTATTTAGCATTTTTTTACAGCAAGTCTGGAAGCTGGGCCTATTTCTAGAAGTGTTCTGCTCAGTAGCTAGCCTTTTGTGGAAACAGATGATTTTAAACACTTGGTTTATTTAAATTACTCTTTTTTTTTTTTTTTTTTTGCTTTTGAGAAAGATCGAAAAGAGTTACAGGGACGTTTAGTGGCTTAGTCATCTAGTTCCTTATGGATCATTCACATGCACCGATGCCAGGGAACATTTAAGTGATTAAAATGTTCTGAATGAACTTGTCATTTGAGAGTACTTTTTGGATGAATGTCTTTATTATATTGAAAGTATTCTACTAGTACGCTTTAGGCTTGCTTCCAAGATTAATTCATAAGTGGTTTTGGGTAACTTATCCATAGAGTATGTGTCTGAATAAATCCATGATGTATTTGGCTAAAGAATCTTTGTGGCTCTTGAAAAATATACAGGAATTTAATAGTATTGTTTATCAAATCTAGGGTGGTCATGTTTAAATAATACATTAAAGAATGAGATGACTCATTTTATAACTTTTTATTGTTAATCTTAAATGCTGGAAAAAATAGATTCTTAAAAACTCTAATATTTAAAACTCAAGTAACATATATCAATCTCGGTCTCGTATACAAAAAAATCGAAACTTATAGCATTGTTTACCAGCATAAACACCTTCTGCATCTTTTTGTGTAAGAGAATAGATTTGCCACATTATACTGATTATTTGAAATTTTGCTTCTGTTTCCAATTTCAAATTCTTAAAAAGGTCCTGCTTAGCCAATGAATGTGAGAGTGGTTACTTCTAAATTAGCCGGTGCTGCAGAACATGAAAGAAATCAGGAGGCTATTAACACTCCCAGAAACAGTCTTTTCTAGCCCTCGGTTGCTAAGATAGCTCAGTGAAAATAAAATATGCAGACAAGACAGGGGAGGGAGGTGAGTTTTAAAACTATTCTCTTTTTAAACTTGCCTTCCTCCCCACCCTTCCTCCTTCCCTTCTAACCCTCCTTTATGTCCCAAATCCAAGAGTGTTAACTGGAACCTCACAGTCAGGATCTTCCCAGGGCCAAGTGCTAGGCACAGGGAAGTATGCGCTTGCTCCCTGCGTGTGCAGTAAGGGAAAGGGGGATTACAGCACTCTCACCACCACTTCCAAGGTTAATGCCCTTCTTGCAGCAGGGCTCCAGGTGACCTTGTGCAGAACACTCTTCGATGGGAGATGGGAGAGGAAAGCTTTCTCAGGGGCAGAGGTGGAGATGGCACTTCATTTACACCCCAGGGTCCCTCCAGGGGGTTACTGTTCTGAGGTGGAGCCTGGAGCACTTTGCTGACTGTGCTGCCCTTAGGAGCATTGAAGCAGAGGCTGCTTTCGCTGCGAAGGCTTCTCTTCTCAACTGTGGCCCCAGAGCCTCTCACCAGTTTCCTAAGACACTGCTTCCTCTCCCCAGAGATCTCTCAGGGAGTGCTGCGGGAGGTCAGTGCTGGAGGAAGGCCAGCTTCCCTTCATTCTTTAGTTCTTCATTACAGTGTTTGTTGACTGCCCACCTGTGGTAGACACTGAGCTAGGTCCCAGGGGCTTGCCCACAAGGTTAAAGTGTCAAGGGCGGAGGCAGACATTAACTAAAGATTCACACAGACATCTGTCGACACAATGGGATGAAAGGTATGCCATGCATGTTCCTGTGTAAAGATGCGGGGGTGGAGAGGGAAGCCTGGGAGTGGGCAACAGGGCAAAGGGGGCAGAGGAGGCGGCTCCAAGTCCGGGGTGGTGGCTGGGAAAGTGTCCCACAAGCAATGCCAGAAGATACAGGTGACTGAGAGCTTCTTTTTGGCTGGGCAGATGGTGTAGATTTTCTCACCTCAGACTGTTCTTTTTATGTGACGGGCACATCCCCGTCTGGATGATACAGTCCATGTGGGCACATAATAGCTGCTTAATTAATACTCACTGAAAAAGAAGAGCTGATGAAGACACTGAGGGCAGCAGCTGAAGGATGCTTAACACATTCAGAGGTGATTCCCGAGTGTCTAGAGAAGCATGTTCTAAACAGAGAAGAGCAGTTTCTGCCCTTCAAGAGAAGCAGCCCAAATGACGGGAGTTGTTAAAAGTGCGGGTGAGGTGTCTGATGACAGAAACCATGAGAAGTCAAGTCAGCGATGTCAGGATTCAGAAAGTATTGTCATTATCAGGAGTGAGAATGACATTGACTTTATGGAGATAGGCAGTTCATTTCTCCCATTAAATGTGTGTGTGTGAGTGAGTGTGTGTACATGGGTACATACATACTTGAGGCCAAATTAAATATTAAATTTTGGTGAAAAAGGGCAGAGTTGCAAGATTTAGTTCATGGAAAAATATAAGATGCCTACACTTGAAGTTCAAGTAAACAAAGAATAATTGTTATACATATGTCCCAAACATCCTATAATAGGACACTTTTCCTCCGAGAACTCATATTTTAAACGATGGCATATACAATGTTCATACTTATGTTTATTCTCAGTTCATTCCTGCTCCACATAGTTTTAGAATCTTAATCTGGAGCCTCCAGTGAGTGTGTGGGGACATGATGAAAGTCCCTATCCTTAAGGTCCTGGGGCTGCTGATTCATAGCCAGGACTCTGTTAGCTTCTCTCTCCAGGGTTACTGTTCTGAGATGGAGCCTGGAGCCCTTTGCTGACTGTGCTGCCCTTCGGAGCATTGAGACAGAGGCTACCTTCGCTGTGAAGGCCTCTCTTCTGAACTGTGGCCCCAGAGCCTCTCACCAGTTCCCTAAGACACTGCTTCCTCTTCTTAGGAAATCTCTCGGGGAGGGATGGGGACTCCTGCAACTCTGCCAGACCAGTTACCCAGGCGCCGTGGAAGAGAAACAACCCATGAAGATGAAGCTTAGAAGGCAGTCTACACACACGAACACAGTTGTTGCTTTGGGCGGCAGGAGTTTAAAATGTTCCTGAATATTGACGATGATGTTGCTGAATTAAAGAATAGAATCTGATTGGGACATATGGAAGTAGCTGTAATATGCATAATGATTTCTTCTTCTAAAGAGGAAAGGAGGAAGCTAAAAAGTGGGCTTTTAATGTGAGGATTGATGTGTTAGATGAAACATCTATAATAATACAAGCATAATATGCTAATTAGACTGGACAGCTGAACAACCTTCCGGACATCTTTCCAGATGACCTTCTGGAACGACCAGTGGTTGGGAGGTGGGGCCAGCAAGCTTGCACTGCCAGGCCAGCCATGGCGGTCCCAGTGCCCCCCCTTTAAAGAAGTGGCAGGAGAGACTGGTGCGGTCTGGTCCCTGCTTTGCTCCTTTCACGGAGGCGGCTGGAGAGGCCATGGTGTGGGCCTGGTTCTGGCATCATGCCTTCCACAGAGGCAGGGTTGGGGGGCATGGGGTAGCACAGTCCCAGAGCCTCTGCAGAGGCAGGGCGGGGTGTGATCACAGTGCCTCACCCTCCCAGATCACCAATGGGTGGGGGGCAGGGTCATTGCTAAGGAGCAGTGAGCCCGGCTTCTGGTTGAGCGGACTCCCCCCCCCCCCCCCCAGCCAGAAGCCGGGCTCAGGCCTGGTGTGAGCCTCTCCCGCCTCCGTAGCAAGTGGGCAGTAAGGAGGGAGTAACCACAAGAGCCCTGGACTGCGAAAGGGATATCTGAGTGCCATTTTAGGCCTGATCCCCGGTGGGTCCTGGACTATGAGAGGGCACAGGTGGGGCTGAGGGAACCCCCACTCAGTGCACAAGTTTTGTGCACTGGGCCTCTAGTTTTCTATAAACATGTTTTGTGAACCATGAAGTACACATTATTAGAATTAGAGAATGCCCTACAAGGATACTTGTGACAGCATTTAGGGCCCACCAAGATAATTGGGATAATCTCATTTTAAAATCCTAAATTTATTCATATCTGCAAAAACTACCATGCAAGGAAATACAGGTTCCAAGGGACTCAAGCCTTTGGGTGTTACCAATTAGCCCAGAGTTAGGAAATACATTTCCTTGGAAACCTATACATTTAACCAAAAAGGTATTCTATTCCCTTAATTTGTCTGAACCCTCTTCTGATAACTTACTAGCTATCTGTATATATGTAATATAGAAATATGCTAATTAACCGGGATGCCATAACAGGTCAATTGTACTAGAGGAGGTTTTGTGTGCAGTGTCAGGGGCAGGGTGGCAGGGGTCTCCATACACCTGTGCTGGGGGAGGGCCTGATTAGTTGTGGCCCTGGCTGCTTCAAGGGCAGAGAGGGAGGTAGGGCAGACCGGCGACTTGAGGGAGGGCGGTGCCACGTGATTTTGAATCATGCACTGGGCTCCTAGTTGAGTTATAAGGGCTTTGGGAGGTCAAGAACCCATACAGAATGGCTGGAATTAGCAGTCTCAATAGTAACCACTGACATACATATGTAATTCAGTACACATATTAAAATACCAACCTTATAATATGATAGGTAGAGAGGAGCCCGCTGGTGTGAAGTTTTATTGAGATGATGTAAAGAAAAGAGGGTGATTAAGTAACACTGATTCTCAAAGTACAGAAAACCTTGTATTAGTGGAATGTTAGCCCTTTCTCTTCTGAGTCTGTTAAGCTGATTTCATCATAAACTTAAAAAAAAACCTGGTGAATAGAATAGAATCAGGGGCATAGAAAGGGACTAACAATTCTTAGGGGAAAAGAGGTATTGGGTGGGCGGGAAGAGACTGGACAAAAATCATACACCTATGAATGAGGATAGTGGAGGGAGGTAAGCGCAGAGGTGGGGTGGGAACTGGGAGAAGGGGAAGTATGGGGGGGGAAGCGAAACAACTGATGATCTGAACAATAAAGATTTTTTTTTAAAGGAAAAACACACACAAAAAAACACTTTCAGCACCTGGATGTATGAAAGATCAGTATGAAGTTCAGATTCTACTCCTCATCCTCCACAACTACGGATACTTCCTAATTCATTTATAGCTCACTCCCCGACGACCTCCACAAGTGATGTAAAGTGGCTAATCCTGGGAGACATGTGGTTAGAAATAAAACTTGCAGTGATTATAGAGGAAAAGGGAAATAGATGTGCCTTTTGCACCTAGAGGATGAATACTAATACTAGTAACGAGTACTTACTTCTAAGCTTCCTGGCAGCCCGGCAGCAGAGGAATCCAGTAGCACAAGGCTCATATGTGGTGTCTTCTTTACTGCTTCCCATCCAAGCTGAGTTTGTGATGGAAATGGTAGTGACCATCTCCAGTCTTAGTTATTCTCTCCAGACGCAAAGTTAATTTTGATTTATAATGACATGAGTTCTTCCAGTTTTTACCTATTATATTCCATGGTCTTGAGTAATTTCGGCACGTGGTTTTAGATTTTATGCCACGATACTGAAATCAATCTGTGACTAAGGAGTCTGTGTCATTGTCTTTTACCTGTGAGCATTTTTTTAAGGTTGGTCCTTTTTCTTCAAGGTAGGTTTTTTTCCCTTGCTGAATCCCATTACCTGACTCAAGGCACCTTTTGAGTAAATCTTCTTACCCGAAGGCTCTAACCATGACTATATACCAACTTTATAAATATTACACAGCAAGTGGTGTGCTGTTTTATTCAGCCGTTGCTTAACTGAAAATCTGACTTTCACTAAGAAAATCTGACACAGCATTCCATAGGTGGTCTGAACTGAAGGCAAATATGAACAGTGAGTAGACCAATTCTAGACAGATGCGCAAGGAAGCTGTGAGAATGCGCATGAGCGGAATTGTGATTAAACATCAGCACAGCAGTGCAGTCGGGGATTGTAAATGTATGTGTGGGCTTAAGGTATAGTTTTTAGTTAGCCGAACCAAATTAAAATGATATTTTGTGTGAGTGTTGAACGTTTCTTAAAGTTGAGAACTATGGGGGTTGCTAATTTTCCGCGCAAGTCGCTCACCTCTCTTTGAGAGATTAGTGTTATCTGTGGCCACTTCAGCACGTAGGAGGGCAAGCAGTGAACGCTGCTTTCCTCGTGGCCACAGAGTCTGCCCCTGATTCCTCAGCTTGTGTACCTCTGCTCCTAGGCTCAACTGGAGCATCACTTCTAGGAAAGCATCTCAGAGCGCATTTCACATGGATAATTGGTTAATACATAGGGAGCAGCACAGTCTAAAATAAGGAACTGGTGGGCTACTTATGGGAGCAGGCGCTGGCTTAATGGTTCTCTGGCTATTTAGGTAGAAAAGTTTGGGCTTGAAAGAAAAATCTATTTAAATAGAATGGAAATAATTTTTTCATTCCAGAAATAATTATTGCACATACTATATGGTATTTTAGACACTGGGAATACAAGTGATGAATAATACAGTCTACAGTCCAATGGGAAGATAGACAGTTTCAAGTTAACAAAGGAAGAAAAACGTAATTACATGTGTGATTAAGGTAGTGCAAGACAATGAGCACATTGTGTCTGAGAAATAAAGTTGTTGCAGTCAGTTGCAAGTGTGGGAGCCAGAATTTTAAGCACCATCTGAAATCACTTTTTATGGGAAAGGAGTTATTCTCAGAATGATACATTAAATATATATATATATATATATATATATATATATATATATATATGTAAACTTACTTTATAACTTCACATGACATAATCTTTCCAAGATGATAATGGATTTAATATGTTGGAAAACATTTATGTGAGATATACTATGACTCTGACATGTGGATTAAAATTTTTTTTTTTTAACTTTCAAAATTTCAACAGTGCTCTGTCTGACAAATATCATGTGGAATGGCAATATGCATGCCTGACTCAGTGGGAGGCAGATGCATGGTTCCAGTCGGTAGCTGCACATTTGAAGTTCTGGCCGATCAATAGAGTCTTTCACTTCCAGGGTCAAGGTGATAGGGAGTGGGCGGGAGAAGGAGTAAAAGAGCTTCACGCTATAGTTACTTGTGCTGTTCACAAAAAGCAAAGGGGTTTTGTGTGAGGAGATCGTTCTCCCCCACTTGAAAGACTAGCCTTTGCCCAGCCCGGAGCTCTCTCTCACTCTTCGCTGGAAGCCCCACATGGCTGTCCCCCTCCCAAGGACGCCATTCATAAATGCACCACTTGATGCCACGTGAGCACCAGGCCTGGGGCAGGTGGAAATGGTCAGGGTCCTAGGCAGCTCTGCATCCAAACCCCAGCTGCGACTCTGTCCAGCTGTGTGACCTGAGCACGTTATCTAACTTCTTTGATTGACAGCTTCCTTGACTCTAAAATGGGGAGAATAAAACCTCCCTTATAGGGTCGTGTGAGAATGAACGGGATGGCCATGGCCAGGGCGTCTTGTACACTGTCTGGCTCTTGGTTGGTTCTGCTGGGTCCTTAAGGCTCAGCCCTGAAAGCACCTGGGGTCACACAGCTCAGTCCCAGGTCATTTTCATGTCGTGGCGCCTCTAAGTGTCCTTCCTCCCACAGTGTAATGAGGATCTTAAGGGCAGCAAACCCACTTCAGGCTTCTTTCCTACCTTCCATTGCACCTAGGAGTCCACGTACCAAAGCAGCACTTACTAAAAGTTTCCATTCAACTTCTGACTTTTGGAAAGTTGCTTAAAATCGGGGGTCCTGATGGCATGGAGGGTGGTGCTTTTTCACTCTGTGCCTCCACAGCTTTTGGTCCAGGGGTGATGAAGGGGGGCAGGAGGTGGCACCATAATCAACTCTTAAAATCCTGATGATGACTAGGAAAATAAACGGTCATGTTATTTGATCACCTCTATGCCCAGCCAAAATGCATAAATGCCCTTTATTCTGATTAAAACCACAGTGGAGTGTGTGATGCCCTTTTAGCATGCCCTCAAACACAATGGGACTCCACCTTTGTGAGGAACAGTACTCATGGGGCCAAGACCTTTAGTTCTGGCCAATTTTAAACGTCTGCTTCCTCCTGGGACAGTCTGGAATTACCTTAGGGGACCCAGCCTTACCGCTGGGCTGGGAGCAGAGAGCCTGGGCGAAATGATGGTATCTGAGAAGACGCAGATTGGCTGAGTGTGGAGGGGGCAATGCCCTGCCCCATGAATCGCAGACACTGCATTCTGTCCTTCGCTGCTGTGTCAGCACTGATTACCTATCGTGATAAGGGGATCTAGGAAAAATCTTCCACATAGTAGGTCCTCAATACTTATTGAATGAGTGAAAGGAGAGAAAAAGAGAGGTTTTCTTTGTTTATCTCCATGTAGCCCCAAGATTTCCAAGCTGATTGTGGGCATTGTTCTAGCACAGGATCAAGATTTGGACAGACCCATGCAGTACGTTGTGATGATACTTGGCTTATTGGTTTCTCAGCTCTAAGAAAATCTTTGCTTCTGGCAATAGGGCCGGATAATGGGGTTCTTCCCTGTAATGCTTTGGGAATAATGTAGCTGTCCAAAATGCTAAACTTCGTTCTGCAAAATTATAACCCAAAACAGATTTTTAAGCAAGTTTATGTGTATTCCCCGAGCAACACCGCTCAAACATTACTCATTCAACAGTAAACAAGTATTTTATTATTCTAGGTTGTATGGGAATTTCGAAGATAAATAAATTCTATCTTTTACACTTAAAGACATTCAATTATTTATGCCTGTAATTTTATATCTTGAAGTTATTAATGGTTAAAAATTACTACAATGAGTGGTAAAATATTTTTACACTAACATGTCATAATGGCCCATAAAGGAAATTCCCACTTGGGAGAGAAAGTGGGCTGATCGACAGATCTAAATGTCTATCCCATTGGCAGTTATATTTCTCATTGCAGACTAATACTTAATTTGAGTCCTTTTTTTATGTGAGTTTGGGTATCATTTTTTCAGTTTTGGCACAATCCTGAGATAACACTGGAGTCCCAGATCTTTGCATATACTTCGACTAGAGCTACCAAGGAGGACTTTTCCTGGGCGGCCTGGGGAAACTCCTTCCCTCTTTGTATGGGTTAATGTGGTTTTAAATGTAAGAACGCTGATAAACAAGTGTTTGGGGGGTGGTAATTATCACGTGACTTTTATAGAAATCTGAATAATGTTAGATTACAAATTTTTAAAATAGTGATGAATAACCTGTTTAGGTGATTTGTCTAGAGCCATTGGACCTAAGATTTTGTTCCGATTGCAAATAGAGTCTATCACATGTGTGATGGGGTCATTTGTTGTCTCTTTATAGGTTTGGTTTATAAGGCTAGTCTCAAAGTCTCTTTAAAAAAGGGTTCCTGGGCACTGTGTCAGAGATCTTGGTAGAAGCCATCAGGTGGGTGGGTGGTGTAGCTATTGCTTCCATAGACTCACGAAGTATTTTCACAGAGTCCTTTTGGGAACAAAGAATATTCCTGGGACAGATTTCCATGATCCAGCAAACTTGAAAAATTCTGGCTAAGACAACTTTCTTCTGCAAGATTTCTCAGAGCCTTTAATCAATAATACACACATGACTCTCAAGACAGGGATATTTGATGCTGACTTTCACAGGCAATTTTTTTTTCTGGAGCTTACTTTTCATGGAGCATGTTTTAGGAAAGTTGGATGTTATGGTTAGGCTTCTTATAGTTACAAATGGCTTAGAGAGGGAGCTGAAGAGAGAGAGGGAATCAGTGGAAGACGGTAGTTATCATTCCTGTGTTCAAGGGGAGGAGACTGAGGCATGTGTTAGGGTTCTGCTCCTCATGGATGGAAGGCAGATCCGCAGACTGCATTGGTATCATCGCACATTTAACAACTTGAAATAAAAAAATATCTGGAAGGAGTTCAGTAATTTTCTAAAAAATATCAGTTTCCTAACCGCATTAGAACTTTTTATTTTAAGAGTGAACGAGTTTTTAACTACAGATTTCAACAGGAATGAGGTTGGATCACTACTGGTCTTCTGTGGAACTTCAGATGAACATATAACTGTCAGATGGTGGCCCCTCTGCTTCAGATGCCTTGTAATCAAAACCTGTTGGGAGGGTTTATCCTGTTTTCCACTTAGCAGAGAGAAGGAATATTTTTATTCACACGGTTCCTTTTTTCACTCTATTTCCCATCCCCTAACTCCCCCTCACCCCTGACTAAATGAAACTGGTTATCCTTCATATGATCCTGGAAGAGAGAGGCCCACAGCCACTTTTTTTACACAGACCTGTGTACCTCACATCAATGTTGACCTTTTTTTATCCATGGAGAAGGGCATTAATTGCCTGCTTTCTCACCAAGTCCCTTGGCTTTTGATATTCAGAATTGTTATAAAAGCAACCTTGAGGTTTCATGGAATTATTTTCTTGGACTGAGGTGACTTCTCAAGTGGTTTCTTTCTGGCCTATTCATTTGGACGGTTCCATCTTGGAACTTCCTTTTTCTTTTTAGCGAACACATATTTTATGTCTCTTTAAAGAGATGAGATTTCAAACAAGTACATAATGATTTTTCAAACATCTGAAATTGGATACTGTTGGATTCAGAGTAATAAAGAAATGAACAAATAAATGAATGATGATTCTTGACTTGGTGTATTTATAGCATATTGATAGAGGCATAACTAGGTTTACCATGCTGTTCACAGTATGGTCATGAATTTTAGCTGGTGTCTGAGATTGCCCTCATGCTGAGACTACAAGTAATTCATCCTCCTAAAGACTCCTGTGGGGCTTTTCTGCTGGTTCTCATGTTTAATAATTTTTGGCATTCCCCGTTGCTTATCGTACTTTATTGTATGGGTCCAACGCGAGAGAGTCAGATTGATTTTTCTGTCTTCCCAGACCCAGAAAACGTAATTGTGTTAGAGTATAATTTCAAGCTTCTCACAAACACATAACACATTTTCTACTTGGTAGCTTCATTAGAAATTATAGTTTTCCTCGGTGAGGATGAGAATTGCTTTATTTGGGATCTAAGTTGCTTCAGTGGCAGGCATTTTTGTGTATTGTTATCACTGTACCTTTGAGGAACAGCGAGAAGCAGGAAAAGCACTGCGTTAGACATACAAGAGAGGGAATACCATGTGGGCCGATGGCTGTGCTTGGCATCACCAGTGGGGATTGGGAGCCCTTTGCCAACTACAGGCAGGAGGGAGGCCCGCCGCCTGTGCCGGATGTGGTCATTCCCAGCCATGCCCCTTTCTGTCTGCTTTGTTGAAATTGGGGGCAGCAAGCACTGCCTGATGATGGTGCTGTCACCTCCCCCTGTCCTCCAGATTTTAAATCCCAGAATCACTGAAAACGAAGAGGTTTTCCTCAAATTAGGGGAAGGAGTTTAGGAAGAAATTTAGGAAGCAGATAAAATGGTAACAAAGGTTTTAATAACCTTCCCCTCTTTGTGTGGGTTAATGTGGTTTTATATCTACAAATGCAAGGTACTGGCAATAACATGACGATGATAATAGTTTTATCATTCACTAGGCACTCACTATGTGCCTGGCCAGTGTCACTGTCTCACGGTTGTCACTGAAGTGAATTTGCTTACCTGCACTCTGAGGTAGTGCATTGTTCGTGTGACTAAGGAGAAAACAGCGGCTTGGAGAGTTTAGTGGAGCACCTGAGCCGAGTTTGCACAGTGCACGACACACGATTCCAGCCAGACCATTTCTCCTCCACCGTCTCTGCTGTGGCCCAGGAGGGAAACTGTACATGGACCAGCGAGAGTTGTAACAGGGAACATGGACTTCCCATGTTCATAGACACGTGGGTCTGCCAGAGAGTTCCCATTTTGCACCATTTTACATTTTATTGAAAGGTTCAAAATTGGTGAGCTTAATTAAAATAACAACTCCTTAGTAAGGTGCCCTAAGTCATGTTTAAACAAAAGCCTGTATGTCATATCTTAGTTGCTTTAGCAATGTAATGTTAAATCAATATATTCTACTTTATGATTGCATCATTATTGAATTTTAAAAAATATGATTTGGTTTTAACAAGGTGAATCAGTAGAGTGATTTAGGGATTGGCACATGACCTGGGATGCAGTTAACAGAATATTTTCAATAGGTGGGTATATACCTTAAAACAACATTTTTAGTATTAGAATTGGTTGCTTTATGATATCTACTTTATTTGGAAACATCAGCAACATTAAAGGAAGGATCGAGGTTTTATACTTATCAACTATAAGGATTAATCACTAGCCGTACTAGATCTGTTCTCACACATCATTTTTGGCTTTCTGTGATTGTTATTCATAAATGTGTCTTATTTTCCCCAACTGAATTGGAAGCACTTTGAGGTTTTTTTCTCATTTCATAGTCCCTGAATAAATATTTCTATCACAAATGACTGAATATTTACTTGTCACTGTCTAACTTGTGCCTGTTAACATGTTGGGTGACAATAAAACACTGATGATAATTATCGCATCAAAAATAATTTGAGCCTGGCCAGTGTGACTCAGTGATTGAGTACTGACTCATGGACCAGGAGGTCACCAGTTCAATTCCAGATCAGGGCACATGCCTGAGTTGTGGGCTTGATCCCCACTAGGGGGCATGCAGGGGGCAGCCAATCAATGATATTTCTTTCTCACCCATGTTTCTACCTTTATCCCTTTCCCTTCCTTTCTCTCTAAAAATCAATAAAAGCATGTTTAAAAAAATAATTTGAGAGCGCCAATCACATAACATTGTTATGTAAGGCTAGCACCTATAAACCCAGGTTAGCTTTATTATTTGGGCCATGAATGTGTAAAATACAGTGGATGGGAAGCTTACTTCTGCATGTGTATTCAGAGAGACATAAAATATTGATTCTCCTCCTTGGAGAAAAAGGCAAGTTAATGACTACATGTTCTTTGTGATCGCTGACGGCTTTATCATAGATGTCTCCAAAAAACCAATCATTTTCTAGAACAAGTCTGTCTGTGTGCTGACAGACTGTGAAAACCTGTCAGTTTCTGTTTTTTTCTTTCTTTTAAAACCAGCAGCCAAAAGAAGCCAGCCTTTAAATATTTGGATGCTTTTCTCTGAGATATGGCTGAACTAGGCAAATACACTGGCGTTCACATTTCTAAAGCAGGCTCAGAATAAAGGAGATTTTTTTAAAAAAACAAACTTCTTCCAATCCCTATATTAATTGTCATTTTAATTAAAGCTTCTGTGTGTCACCCATGGCAGGAGACTGCCCCAGAAAGATAAAGTGAGACTGTGTGTGTCACTGGCTTTTATGAAGGAAAAACTAGTATTCAAAAAACCAAACAGGCAGATAAATTTGCCATTACTTAAATTTTTTTTTTTGCTAAGCATCAGGTGGACCACATTATTAGTTGAGTAACATCTTTTTCTTTAGATTATTGCATTTTCTAATCTAATTTAGGGGTGGGTTTCCTGGTTTGGAGTTATGCTAGTGTGTGCTAGACTCTTCTAACACAGACTGCTTTAGGGAGATAAGGGAATCTGGAATCAGAAATCACTTTTCACTGGAAATTTTATTTATTCAGGTTACTACAAGGTTGTGAGATCAAACAAGAATATACTTGAAAGAGCTTTGTAAAATATTACTTATCTTAATTACTGTTATCTGGGCAACAAAGTGAAACGCCTGTGTTTCTGCAGCCCCTCCTTCGACCCACGTTGCTCTCACAGGAAATTGGGAATACTCTTTGGTGCGTCTGTTTAAAAGCTGAGAACTGGGACTTGGGGTTTACTGCTCGAGAGACCCTAATCACATGTCCTAAACTTCACAAATCAAATCAATACAAAGTCAGCAGGTAGGAGCGAAGAACCGTGTCGCCATTCCGCGCAGCTTCCAGGCGAAGTTGAAAATGCATTTCATTGTTGAATAGGTAAATTTTGATTCTTGTTAAAGCAACACAGAAGAATAATTTTAATCGTGGAGATGGACCTAGACACTGAACCTCAAAGATACAATGC
Organism: Murina feae; assembly: GCA_004026665.1. Taxonomy (NCBI): domain Eukaryota; kingdom Metazoa; phylum Chordata; class Mammalia; order Chiroptera; family Vespertilionidae; genus Murina; species Murina feae. The sequence continues at coordinate 48,339 of PVJC01007863.1, forward strand.
AGTCAGGGAAGCCCCGAAGGCTAGTCGATGCCCGAGCACACGGAGTTAGCAGGAGCAGCGTGCACTCCTTTCCAGGGCCTCGTCTTAACGAATCCCGTCATCAGAAGGCATCTGGTGGGTGCAGGTTCTCCCCACAGAGGCTCTCCTTCATTGCTGTGTTTTCCAAACAACTGCCCCTTAACAGGAGGGAACCCCGCTGAAGGGGCCTGGACCCCCCTGGCCTGGCAGTACATGCAGATGGGGGTTTGGAGATGCCAGGTGTCCCCAGTGCAGAGGGTTTTACCCATAGTTTCCTCACAGGAGCCGGACAGTGCTCGTCCCTTGAGGACAGCGCCTGAGCCATTGTGTTCCCCTCTTGCATGTCAGGCCCCCCATGCATGTTCATAACAGGGGTGGTGGACCGAGGCATCCAGGGCCCAAATGCCAACGCCTGGGACTCCTCCTCAGTTCCTCCTTGCTTACCTCCGTGCGGCCTTGGAAATCACTCATCTCTCCCCGTTTCAGACTTCCTTCACTTTCCATATTCTCCTTTTACGTGAATTCTTGCTACTTTCCCCCCACCTCTGAGTCCCAGTCCCACCCCCTCAAGCTGGCTATTTCCCATAATTCGGTTCCCAGCCCTATTTATTTATTTAGTTATTTAGTTATTTATTTATTTATTTTTGTCGGGCTGACTGTGCATTAGAATCACCTAGGAGTCACCTGCTACAAGTTAACTTACAGACTTAATGTCCCTTTATACTTCAGGATATATTCCTAAAAAACAAGGGCATTCTCTTATCTAACCACAGTACTGTGATCAAAATCAGAAAAGTAACATTAATAATACTATTATCAAGCCTATAGATTTGATTTAAATTTTGTGAATTGTGCCACTACTGTTCTTCATAGCAAAGGGGGGAAAACAATTTTTATGGTTTAGGAATTCAGTCCAGGATCACAAGTAGCGTTTTGCTCTCATTTTTGCGGTCTTTTAATTTGGAGCAGTTCTTCAGTATTTCTTTGTTTTTCATGACCTTGACATTTTTGAAGTGCGCAGGCCAGTTATTTTGGGTTTGTCTGATGTTTCCTAATGATTAGATTGAGATTATAGATTTTTTGGCAGGAATACCAGAGAAATGATGTCGTGTCCTTTTTGAATGTCTCATATATCAAGGCACATGATACCTATGTGTGCCAGTTTTTTCTGGTTAGTTAACCTGTCTGTAATATTTCCACAGTGTAAATTTCTTCTTCTTCTTCTAATTACTAGCTACCTTGTGAGGAGATACTTTGAGGCTATGAAAATAAATAGATCTATTATGAATAATAAGGGTCAGGTTCTGCATTGTTTTTTGTTTTTAAAATATATTTTATTGGTTTTTTACAGAGAGGAAGGGAGAGGGACAGAGAGTCAGAAACATCGATGAGAGAGAAACACCGATCAGCTGCCTCTTGCACACCCCCCAGTGGGGATGTGCCTGCAACCGAGGCACACGCCCTTGACCGGAATCGAACCCGGGACCCCTGAGTCTGCAGGCCAATGCTCTTTCCACTGAGCCAAACCGGTTAGGGCAGGTTCTGCATTGTTGAAGGGGATCATACATATAGAAAGGTAAAAACCTACAATGAACCATGTAGTGTTGGCTCAGGATTGGAGATAACAGTTTGAACACATGATTTTTATATCTTTGTAGATATAGGTGCATATCTATCTATCTATCTATCTATCTATCTATCTATCCATCTATCCTCCTAGCTCTGTCTTCTGAGAGGATACAGAAGAAATGATAACTTGGTA
>PVJC01007864.1:0-50127 GCA_004026665.1 Murina feae
GGAAGGTGCCTTTACATAGGCATGGTTATTTGGGAAAAGGACATTTGGCCTGCTTGCTCTGGTCTGGTTCCCTTAGAAAACCTGCCGCCCAGCAGCTGATTTCTATTTTTTTTTTTTTTATAGCCGGAGTGAGTGGTGACAGTGCTCTGGACTCTGTCTCTTATCACTGTGGGCTTTTGGCAAAGTATGCCACTTCTCCAGACCTCAGTTTCCTGAAAGGCGTTGGAATTGATTCTCACAGCTCTACCACTTTGTGATTGCATATTAAGGAATTTGGAGTGAGACTGAGGTTTGGGTGTGGCTGTGCAGTCTGGTGTCAGGCTGATTACACCAGAGTGACCTGAGAGAGCAAATCCAGCATCTTTTCCTAGGCCCTTTTCCCCACCCTCCCATGGTGTGGGGCCTAAGAATCTGTATTTTTAGCAAAAGCCTTGCGATTGCTTCTGGTGCCTTCTCCCAAGTTGCTCAACTTGATCACATCCTAGTTGAATTCTGGTTCTGGCCAAAGGGTTGTAAACGGCATCAACACCAAATCCTTCCTGGAGAAACCTGGCGTTCGGCTTTTGGGCTGCCAGTAGCGTGGCTTTCAGAGCCCTTCCAGCTTGTCAGCTTCTCACTGATGTTGGAGCTCGTTTTTCCCACCAATCTCCATCATGTTCTACTTTGCATGGCTTCTTGCTCCATGTGGTTTGGCTCAGGCTGCTACAGGCTTGTACCAGCAGCTTTCCCGACTGTCCTTTCTTAAGCAGGAGGTGCTCTCCTCCCACCTGGTTTCATTCCGCTTCCTGTTCTCTCATCTTCCAGGAAACATGGTATTTCTGATATATAAAATTCATTCCAAAGACTTCCTATATGCAGTTTTAATATTTAAGGGGGCAGATTCCTTTCCTCTCCTTTCTGATTATTAAAACACACACTCATACACACACACTCCACACTTAAACAGAATGTAGCTAGGTTTAAAAGGGCTGGTTTGGCTCAGTGGATAGATCATCGGCCAGGAGACTGAAGGGCCCTGGGTTTGATTCCAGTCAAGGGCACATGCCTTTGTGGGTTCGGTCCCCAGTACAAGTTGTGCAGGAGGCAGCCAATCAGTGATTCTCTTCCATCATTGATGTTTCTATCTCTCTCTCCCTCTCCCTTCCTCTCTGAAATCAATAATATATATATGTATGTATATGTATATGAGTGTGTGTGTGTGTGTATATATATATATGTATATATATATATATAATTTTTTTAAAGTGCTTGATCTTACTTTATCCATGATTTGGATGAGAGATTCTGATCTTACTATCTTATTTCACATTTATTTATTTTATGTCACTCTTTGCCCTTTTGTAGTATTTACAAATAAGAAAGAAGCCATAGGGAGCTGGATATTTTCTTTGACTAGTTGAGAGTATCAGAATCACCTGGATAATTAGGTAAATACAGATGTCTGGATCTCATCCCAGACTTATTGAAAGATAAGCCTTGGGGAGGGGGGATGTAGGAATTTGCATTTCCTGGGAGATCTCTGGGTGATGCTTTTGCTTGCTAAAGGCTGCGAGGTCCTTCATTAGGTGATGGAGAGACTTTAGACCAGAATGTAGACAAGGTGGGGAGGACACTGAGATGCAGCCTGGTGGGGACCAGACTGCTTGGAGTTAAATCCAGTCTCTGTCCTTGCTGGCTGTGTGGCTCCTCCGTGTTTAGATTGCTCATCTGTGAGGAGTCTGCAGACTCTCCGATCTACCTTATTGGTTGTTGTGAGGATTAAATAAGGCAACATGTGTAACATGTTTAAAGCAGTGCCTGCACATGGTAAGGGCTCTCTCTATACATGTTTGCTGGGAATATTAAGCCATGCACGTGAATGGCATGCCCAACAACAGAAATGGATGACCTCTTAGAGGGAAGTGAGCAGACCAACTTGTCAGGAGCAGAAGGTTTAGGTTAGTGGTTTTCAGATTCTGAAACTTAACTGGGGAGCCTGCTAAAAATTTAGTGTCCTTACAAAGATTCTGATTTAGTAAACTTGGAGTGAAGCCTTGGAATCTGTATTTAAAATTTTTGATGTAGGTAAAATCAGCAAATTTTCAGAAGTCCTGGTTTCGGTAGAGGAAGACTCGTATTTAAAGTTGGAGCAGTCTTCTGGGATTTGGCTGGGGCTACAGAAAGATATGTGGACACTAACTGCATATTTACTATTTGCTTTATCAGGTGTGTCCAGAAAGCAGTAGGAGTATTCGGGAGGTACAGTGTGCATCGTACAACAACAAGCCATTCATGGGCCGCTTTTATGAATGGGAACCATTTGCAGAAGGTAAGAATGGACCCAGCCCTGTCTGTAGGAAACATTTTTGTCTGCTTTTTTAACCCTGTTGCCTTCAGGTTGATGCTGGAGGAATTGGTCATCCTGACCAGAGTGGCAATAGAGGAAGAAGTATGACCCTTGGGCAGAGGGGAGCCTACAGAGGTCTTCACCAAAGGTAGTCTAGCTCAGGTGATCCCCGGACCATCTGTCAGATGGGTGCGGCATTGATAGAACAAGCAGAATCTGAGGAGCCAGGGTGAGTAGGACAGGACAGGGCTTGAGGGGTATGGGTTGGAGCCCAAGGTTCAAACTGAGGTTGTGAGGAGTGAGGGGGATGGAGTTCCCCTTTTCCTTGCTTTCTGCTGCAGGGGCTTAAGAAAACTGCAGGAATGCAGGGTTAACATTTGTTTGGCTTTCCTGGTGCGGGGAGAGGAGCCTCGCATGCTGTTTCCAAAGATAAAATGTGATAGGCAGGCATTGTCCATAGGCCAAGGTTCCTGCTGTTTCAACATGACAGAAGATCCGATTTTGGTAGAGTTTGTCAGTGCTGCTCTGGGTCCCGGAACCATTTATCTTTGTTAAAATCCAGATGTTAGCATGGCTTTTAGATTGAGAAGTGTTAAATTTTGAGCTGTTTCTTTCCATCACAAAGAAAGCAGGCTCCAAAGTTGTGCTGGACTTTAAACATGAGTCTTGGGAAAATTTGTTTTTAACCCTCAATTTAACTTTTCATTTTAGAAAATTTCATATGTATCTATACATATGCCCCTATATGCCCATTACTTAATTTCAATAGTTATTGCTCATGCCAGTCATATATATCCCACCTTCTCTTCCCCACCCAGATTACGGAAAACTATTTGACAACACAGCATATAGTATTGTTCATTGTAGATGTATTAATTAGAACTCTTGATTGTGTCAGAAATCCATTCTAAAAGCATTTAAATAAGAAAGTATTTTGGTGGTCGTGTTATTGGGAAATCCAAGAAGTAGACCGGGCTTGGGACATAGATGTATTCCAGGAATTGAATGACATTGGGCCCTTCCTTCCCAGCCTTTCTCCAGCTCTTGGTTCTGTTTACTTTCTTCTCAGGTGCGCGGCAGGCTTACATGGCAATCAATGGGAGAAGCTCTTTCTCAGTGTTATGGGTTCAGTTGTGTCCCCCCTAAAGATGTATGGAAGTCCTGTCCCTGGTACCGGTGACTGTGATCTCTTTTGGAAAGAGGGTCTGTAGATGTAATTAAGATGTAATTATAAAGAAGGACATACTGAAGTAGTGTGGGCCCTTAAACCAGTATGATAGGCATCCTTGTAAAGGACAAGAGACTAGAGACACACATAGAAGGAGAATACCTGTGAAGTCACAGGCACAGAGACAGAGGGGAGATGTGACCATGTGACAACCCAGGCAGAGGTTAGAGTAATATGGCTACAAGCCAGGGACTGCTGGCACCATCAGAAACCAGGAGGAGTCATGGAAAGATTCTTAACCACATGGTCCTGCCACCACCTTGCTTTAGAATTTCTAACCTCCAGAACTGTGAAAGAATAAATTCCTGTTGTTGTAAACTACCCGGTTTGTGGTAATATGGTATGGCAGCTTAGAAATCTAAGATGCCCAGAGATGGTTTCAGTCCCAGAAAAAAACATGCTGTGATCTTTTTTGGCTTATATTCCCATCTCTGGACCTGAGTTGGGACAGGGGAGTCTTCGACTAGCTCAGATCATGTGACAGCCCTGTGGTTGGGGGCCCATATTGCCTAATGTGGAGCCCTGGGGAAGTGGGGATTGGGACAGATTGAAAAACAGAATCTTCTATACTTCTTGACCACTGAAATTTTAAATGAGCCAATTAGAATCCTGATGATTCACAAAGTAAAGAAAAATGCAGAATAGCAGCAGATTAGAGAAATCAGCTGTCTTCTACATTGTGTTACTTTAACTAGAGAATTCAGCATTCTTTACAAATATTTATTGACATTTAATGTTTCACATGCCTAGTAGAGGAGGGGCCCATGGCCGCTGAAGTTGCATCAACTGTGGCTTTTTTTAAATGGTTACTTTTGCTACTAAGATTATTTTCTTGATTTTGTCCTTCTTCCTCTGAAATGACTCCCAGGCTGACCCGTGGGAGGAAGATGCTGTTAATGTTTCTGCAGGGGTGTTCATACTTAATGGCTGGATTTTGCATGGGCTCTTGGTTTTGTTTGGATGTCTACCGCTATTTGTATGTGCCTACTTAGGGAAACAGCTGCGCCCATTTGGTCCAAGGCCGCATGGAATAGTAAAAGCAGAGTCCACTCTCTGATAAACACATTAATTTCACCACAAGCTTTTTCTTAGGCCTTTAATTGCATTTCCTGGGAATGGTGATTTATCCTCAGATAAGGCCTGTAGGAATTTTTCTCACAGCCCAGACCTCTATTGTGAAGATGAAAGAGTAGAATTTGGGTGCTGAAGCATCCCTATTTCCCTAGAACAGTGATGACTAAGCCAGTCATCCCACTCCCCTTTCACTCTCAAAACCACTTTGGGCAATAAATTTATATGGTCAACTTAGCTAGAATGGGACACTTCAATAGGAAGACTATTTACGTGCTGCATTTGGGGGAAATTGTGCCTGTTTCCATGCCTACTGTATTGGGTTTGGGCAGCACTAGAGTCCAGAGTTTGCCGAGTCACTGTGGGCTGTACAGCAGCAGGTCTTAACCCATAAACCAAGATTTGGGTAACTTAAGTGCATCATGGAGCCCTGAGACTGAACTGAATGGAGTGGAAATCTAAAAGTCAGAGGTGAGACTAGGTCAGAAATTGGAGGTTGCCAGCTGGTCGCATGAATAGGGCCGTTGTATCTGTCAGGAGTAGCAAGCTTATGTTGCAGTAACAAAAAACTCCCAAATCCTATCGATTCCACAAACAAAAGTTTGTCTCTTGCTCTGCTCCATATGTAATGAAGTATGTGGGATCCAGGCTGGTAGAAGTGGCATCTTAACTCATGCTTCTACTGAGACAGGGAAAGGGCAAGTGCATCAGGTACGAGTTCTTAAAGCTTCTGCTCTCATCTCATTGGCCAAAGCAAGGTGCATGTCACACTTAACTTTAAGTGTAGCAGAGAGGTACCATCCCACATGTGCTTGAAGGAGGAGAAAATGGAATATCTATGAGCAGTCCTAACAATTAGCACAGGCAGGATGCTTTGACACAACTCCCTGCATCCCTGCTCTTTAAGTCCAGGTGACTTTCATTAGGCTGCTTGCAAAAATAGCATATTTTGCTGCAGTGGATATTGAAGGTGCCACAGGGCTCTGAGCCACTTACTGGTAGATCAAGTTCTTCTCTTGATTAAAGCTCTGAGGTGCAGAGATGCAATGTGCTCCAGGTGCCCAGGTAAGCTGCTGATTCTGCTACCTGTCCAGCAGTCTGCCCTGGCATGCTGGGTTTGGGGCGAAGATGCCAAAAAAACCCATGGAAATTATTATCAAAAATGGTACATGATGGAGGAAGGCTTAGGTTCAAGTGCTGGTGAACCTGGGATGAGGAGGTTCATGTCTTTTTGTTGTTGTTGTTAATCCTCACCTGAGGATATTTTTCCCATTGGTTTTTAGAGAGAGTAGAAGGGAGGCAGTGGGGAGGGGGACAGGAGAGATGAGATAGAGATAGAGATAGAGATAGAGATAGAGATAGAGATAGAGATAGAGATAGAGATAGAGATAGAGATAGAGATAGAGATAGAGAGATAGAGAGAGAGAGAGAGAAAGGGAGAGAGAAAGAAACATCAATGAAAAACATCAGTGTGAAAGAGACACATCAATTGGTTGCAGACACATCAATTGGTTGCCTCCTGCATATGCCCGACTGGGGCCAGGTATTGAACCTGAAACTCAGGTATGTGTTCTTGACTGGGAATTTAACCCGTGATCCTTTGGTGCATGGGCTGACGCTCTAACCATTGAACACACTGGCCAGGGCAAGAGCATTCGTATTTTAATGAAACAGCTTCATTCCTAGGTACTTGGAACTCTCTCCCCAGTATACCCCCCCTGCATGGACCTTTCAGAGTGTACTGGGAAGCCTGAGGGAAACAAGAGAAGTATTTCAATAATACCCTCGCAATTCTTTCTTAAGCTCTCTTATACACATCTAGGAATATTTGGCAAGACTAGGCTAGATTTACTTAGCATATAAGTGTATTAATGAGCAAGATCCTGAGGCAACCTTTTTGTAAAAACAAAACGGTGATTTTGGTGTTACACGTGTTGAATTTGAATGAGTGGTAACAAGATGCTCAGCAGGAAGTTGGAGATGGAAACTAAAGTTTAAGGGATATACTTTAGAGTCGTAGACCTATACATGAAGTCATTGACATTGATGTCATAATTAAAGCCACCGAGAAGGATAAGTCCTTAAAGAATCATGAGGATAGAGGATCAAGGAAGGAGCTTTGGAGTACGTCCACATTAAAGAAGTGGCGGAAAGAGACTCAACCATTAAGTAAGCTGGAGATGAGAGGGCACCAAGGCATTGTACTGCCTTATAGCATTTCCTGTGTTAATAAAGTATTGTGGTTTACAAAGTTCTCTTATTATATACACCACAATGAGGTCCAAGTGAGATCACAGAAATTGTTTGTATTTGTTGAGTGCTTCCTACACACCAGACACAGCTGCAAATGCTAACTCATTTAATCTTCACAACAACCATGTGAGGTGAATACTTTTATCAGCCTAATTTTACAGAGAAAACAGAGCAACATAATAGTTAAATAACTTACCCAAAGTCACCCAGATAGTCAGTGAAACAGCCAAGTTCAAATCCCAGAGTTTGGGTTACTGAATCTCTACTCTCACGCAATGTGTATGGTAGCTAGGAGAAGGATTTGTACGATGTGAGCATTTAAGATGAGTCTTTACCTGTCTTCATTGTAAAAACTACCTGAGTAATTAAATTTTAGCTTTTCTCAATAGAGGTAGGGGGACCACAGTCAATAAAGCTGAGCAGAGGTCAAGGAGGCAATGAGAACTGAGAAAATAAGACTAGAGTGGGCTGTTGAGAACATTACTGATGAGAACACAAAGAGGGTAATCAGTGAGTATAGCTAGCTTTCTTTTTAAAAATTGCCACGAAGAGTTTTTGCTAGGTTAAAGGGAAAGAGAAAGATTTGTTTAGAATGGTAGAGAAATGAAGATGTCTGTAGATTGAGAGAATGAAGTTTTTAGAGAGAAATAAAGGGTTAATTGAATGATATCTCTGAGCCAAAAGATGGAAAACGGTCATTTTTCCCCTCCAGGAGCAAGTATATTATTGCTTCCCTGCAAGCTACTGAAGAAAGATTCTTCACCATTTAATCAACATTCTTTTCTTCAAAAGAAATGAAAGCAATCATCTATACTAATCTATACTAATAAAAGGGTAATATGCTAATTAGACTGACATCTTCTGGACAAAGCCTTGGTGGCGGGGGTGAGTCAGAGGTGGTTAGGAGTTACCAGGCCAGCAGGGGAGGGCAATTATGGACAACCAGGCCAGCAAGGGAGGGCAATTAGGGGTGATTATTCAGGCAGACAGATGAGTGGTTAGGAGCCAGTAGTCCTGGATTGCAAGAGGGATGTCCGACTGCCAGTTTAGGCATGATCCCTTGCAGGATTGGGCCTAAACCGGCAGTTGGACATCCCTCGAGGGGTGCCAGAATGAAGAAGGTGCAGGTCAGGCTGAGGGACCCCCCCCTCCTGTGCACAAATTTCATGCACCGGGCCTCTAGTATGTCCATAAAGAGAATTTAAGGTTATTCAAGACAGCTTTTTCTTTTTTTAAATAATAGTCCCAATCTGGAAACAACCCAGATTTATCAAGAGAAGACTGAATCAACAAACTGGTACATTCATACAGTGGAGTATTACTCAGCAATAAAAAAGAGCACTCTACCGATAAACAACTTGGATGTATCTCAGAAGCATTATACTGAGCAAAATAAGCCAGATAGAAGAGTGCATACTGTCTGATTCCATGTATATGATGTCCTAAAACAGGGAAAACTAGGTTAAGCCAATGGAAATCAGAACAATGTTTGTCTTTGGGAATGGGAAAAGATTAGTTAGAAAGGGGCATGATGGAATTTTCTGGAGTGATGGTAATGTTCTGTATGTGATTGATGTGGTTGTTATACAGATGTATACAGTTGTCAGAGCCTATCAAACTGTACACTTTTGTGTACAAAGCCATACAAACTGTATGTATTTTATTATATATAAATTATACTTTAAAAAGGCCATTAATCTCTTTTTCTTTCCCTGCCTCTCTAGTTCCTAAAAGTGACATTTACAACCAGTGTAAATTTACCATGTGGAACCAATAATATACTTTCTCCCAGAGGAAGAAAAATGCCTATTTTCTATCTTTTCTTTTAGGATAGAGTAGGTTCAGAGATACCAAACTAAGTCTTGCCTTCCCACCCACCTTTTTCTCCCCTATTTTTATTTTAAACAAGAGGCCCAGTGCAAGAAATTTGCACATGGGTAGGGGCCCTATGTGTGCATGAAATTTGTGCACAGGTAGGGTCCCTAGGCCTGGCCAGTGATCAGGGATAATTGGGGATTTCAGGCTGCCAGCCAGGGCTTTCCTTCCCCAGCTGCCAGCTGCTGGCTGGAGCCTTCCTTAGTTCCGCACCGGCCCCTGGTGGTCAGCACACATCATTGTGAGTGATCAAACTCCTGGTCTCCTGGTTGAACTCCTGAGGAGACACTTTGCATATTAGCCTTTTATATATATATAGACTAGGGGCCCGGTGCACAAAAATTTGTGCACTCGGGGGGTCCCTCAGCCCGGCCTGTACCCTCTTGCAGTCTGGGACCCCTTGGGGGATGTCCACCTGCTGGCATGCCTGGCCAGCCTGCGTGAGGGGCTGAGGGCCATTTTCAGGCTGCCCACAGCTCCCATTGACCCAACATCCCAGCAAAGCTGGCTGGAATCAGGTTTCTGGGATTTATTTATCTTCTATAATTGAAACTTTGTTGCCTTGAGCAGAGGCCTAGGCAGGCAACAATGCTTCCTCTTTGTTTCAGCTCTGTGGCTTCTATAACTGAAACATTGTTGCCTTAAGCAGAGGCTACAGCTAGCCTAGGCAGGCAGTTTCCTCCATTGCTGGTGCAACAGAAGCCTCCTGTTTGCTCTAGCTCCGTGGCTGCTGGCCGCTATCCTGGCTGGGTTAATTTGCATACAGCCTCTCTGATTGGTTGGTGGGCATGGCTTGGCTGGTGAGCGTGGCTTGGGTGTAACAGAGCGAGGGTCAATTTGCATATTACTCTTTTATTAGATTAGATACTCTTCCTTAGTAACCCTAGAGGAACAAGAGAATTTTAGGGAAAATGAACTCATATGCATCATGTCATTTTTTAGAATCATTAAGGATCATAGGGCTTTGTTGGGCCTAGAAATTATCAGATAGGTTCAGAATCTGAGGAAGCAAGCTGGACATTTGTAACAGCTAGCATTCCTTTTGTTTGTTTGCAATCATTAGACATTGATTTTGGCTAAGTCAAACATAAAAGGATTTTATTGGGAGAATATCCAGTAGTTCAGAGAATCAACAGGAAGTGTGCAGAACCAGGCATGGTGAAGGACAGCAACTGCAGAAGCTTTGGGGATCCAGGAGGATGGAACTGATGGTCTGACTTGCATGCTACTGCTGTAGGGGATAATTTCCAGTGGGGTTCTCCATCCAAGATTCAAAGCCCTGGAAATAAGAGTTCGATTGGTTTGGCCTGTGTCACATGCCTGCCCCTTGGCTGGGGAAGGCAGGTTGGGATCCTGCTTCACATTCCCACCAAGATACTTGCAGAGGGAGAGAATTAATTCTCAGAAAGGAAATCCAGATGTTGAATCAAAAGAAGTGAGAGTGGATTCTGGATGGCCCAAAGTGACCAATATCCACGGCAGAAACGTGAATGACAAGTCAGGCAGCCCTCCTGGCTTGTCAGCTGTCATTTCATCAGGAGACTCACAAGGCTTCTTAACACCTTAGAGGGATTATTGGAATTGGAATATAACACATAAGTATCACTCATTCTTCTAGTTGTGTTTCCATTTCTGAAAATTTGTACAGTTAGGCCTCTTTGTAGATATAAGGCATGTGACTGTGTGGGTCCCCTTTGCTCCCAAGCATTACGCTATTATAATTTCAGGTTGGTCAGTGTGCATTGACACAGGGGCTTGGAGAGAGGCTGAGGTTCTGTGGTGTCAGGAGGTGACCTCAGGGTGAAGGTAAGGGGGTTGCTAATGATTCTCTTCCATCCCCCTGATTTCCATAATCCTCAGGCCTAATCTAGCTCTCCTGCTCCCTGCTGGGATTGTGTATGTGAAGTACGCATGTTCACATGTACTTTGTGTTTCTCTTTCTCTCTGAAGAGTAAGCAGAATGAAGGATGGAGCCATTGTTATTACACATCTCTCTCTGTCTTTTCTCTGGGAAATTTAGGATTTGGAAAAGTAAAGATTTTTTTGGAGGAAAAAATTGCCCCTGCTCTAGGGTATTCTGGAGGTGTAAGTGATTAGTGTAAAAGCAATTTCTTTCCTGACACTTGAACCAGGGTCATTCTAGGTCATTAGTAAAGAAAACCCTCCAGACATATTTCAACTAATAAGCAGATTAGTCTAAATGTGAATAATTTGAAACCAAGCATTGAGCTTAAACCCGTTGCAAAATATGAAATAATGAGACTCAATTCTGTAGTTTCTATCTTCAAAGAAGCTCAGCTTTCTACAAAGACTGCCTCAGTCCTCCTAGTATGCCTGGCCAGGATGGGCAAGGTCAAATGTCCTGTAGTGTTCCTGTTCCACAGATACAGGGACTAAGGCTTGAATGGTCTGACTGAGGTCACAGAATAAAATAGAAGACTCTGATTAAATGGGAAGTTACAGGATCACAGCCTGAAGAGCTGAGAACAGTCCTTTGCCTTAGGGGCTACAGAAGAATTTCTCTCTCTGTGTAACCAAACCATGACTGATTTTGTTTCCTTTCAAAACATACAGATGCATTTTACATCAAGACTATTAAGACTTTCCTAGGTAGTCTGGGGACTCTTTCTTAGTCCCTGCAGCACAGTTCTGTCACCCTCTGAGCAGAGTGGTCTTTTATTGTGGGGATGTGACTGTGGGAGTGGTTGGGACATTATGTTGCACCTTGCATAGACATCCAGAAATCCGTATTGGGCCATCACCAAGAAGTTTTTAGAGTCAGAGGGTTTAGAGCTAGAAAGAAATCAACACATATGCAATTTATATTTAAACTAGAGGCCTGGTGCACAAAAATTTATGTACTGGGGTGGGGGGTCCCTCACCCCGGCCTGCGCCCTCTCGCATTCCAGGAGCCCTCAGGGGATGCCAATTGATGGCTTAGGCCCGCTCCCTGCCCTCTACAGGAGGCAACCATCGGACCTATTAGGGGATGGTACTGCCTGCTCACCGGCCCCGCCCCCGCCCCCTGCCATCCTGTCAATTTGCATTTTACACTTTTATTATATAGGACTAGAGGCTCAATGCACAAATTTTGTGCAAGAGTAGGCCTTCCTTACCCTGGTTGTCAGCACTGGCTTCCCTCTGGCATCCGGGACCTGGGCTTTCCTCTGGCACCCAGAACTCAGGCTTCCCTCACAGCCCTGGCTTCATCTGGAAGGTCATCCAGAAGGATGTCTGGTCTAATTAGCATATTATGCTTTTATTATTATAGATTTTAAATTCAGCCCATCTCTTACATATACATCAAAGAAATTCTCCCCCAATTGCATAGTCTCTTCTCCAAAACTATTAAACAGCAACTATGCCTTTAGTATCTATTTCTTAGACATCCCATTGAGCACATTCTGTGGGTCAGTGGGACTTGTTTGCAAAGGATTAAATGAAAACTATGTTGTGTACCTGTGGATAGAAAAAAGGGAGAGAGTATGCATCAGCAGTCTTCCTTTACCCCTCTAGGCTGTTTTCCCTGCCTCCTCATCCTGCCTAAACTTTGCCCCCTGCACATTCTTATAATGCCACTTCTGGTTCCTCTACAAGGGTTATTTAGTGGCTGGTTACCCCGTGGAGCTAGTTGAATGAAATGTCCAGGTTCCCCTTCAGATAGTTGAAAGTAGTGATATTTTCACTAGGTTCTGGTTTCACTGACCTGCTGAATATTTCAGTTTCTTTCAATGGGTTCCCTATGCATTGGAGCATGCTATTTATTTCTCCTTTTGATGACAAAGGTGCCAATTAACACTTTTAGTTGCTTGAAATTTGGGATGAACCCCTATTCTTATTGAGCAGAAATGAGACTCTTAAATAATTCACAAAATTTGCCAAGCATTGCATTAAAACTTCTGATTTTAAAATATGGGGAAATTATGCCAATAAATATGAGAAGCACATGTCATTATACATTATGTCTAAAATTTGTTCCAGTTAAAATGTAAGTTAAAGTCAAACAATATCTGACTGTCATTTGTAAGAGACACATTAGGAGGACTGAAATGGCGACAAGAGTGATGCTTTAAATCAGGGGTGAGGAATGTCCAGCCTGAGGGCCATATAAGACCCAAGAAATCATTTGGTCTGGCTCTGCCAAGATAATAAGGGTGAGTTAATTAAATGTTTGACTAAATATAACAGGCTGATTTTAAGTTGATAATTTTGTATGAACCACTAATAATGTTATAAATATCCAAATGGCCCTTGACAGAAAAATGATTCCCCACTCCTGCCTTGAATTAAGGATTCTTTATAGGGTTGCAGTTTATCTAGAGATATAGGAACTAAATCAAGGATAGATTCTAAAAATTGGATTGTCTGATATCTATGTATTAAATAGATTTATTCCGTTTTGGAATGGTATTTCCTTCTGCATCTGATGCAGTATCTACCGCAGCAAAACAAAATTGAAGTAGCAGCAGTAATTTGTCTCCAACCATCCTGCTTCCAAACCTAGCTGTCATTATATCCTAACTTCATACATCACTGACACTTCTCTAGGCTTCACTAACAGCTAGTTTATACTTAGTACCTCAGTTTACACTGGGATATATTTTTCTTTAAGATTACTAATTATATATATTACCCTGAGGTAAAAGGCTTTCGTTCATAACCATTCCTGTCCACATAGGAGAAATTTCTGGATTTTTGCTATCGCTGTTTTTTGTTCTGTGGCTGTCACTGCTCCATTCTCGCCCTCTGATGATGTCCAGGAATCTTTGGGAAGCCCACTAAAGGAAACACACCTCTCCACCTGTTTTGTTCTGGGACCAAGATGGCACAAGTTCCATAGCTCCCTGGAGCAAAGCCAAGGTGGTCATCACTCCTGCATTGTATCAGATTCCTGTTCAGCTGACCCTTCTGTTTGGTAGTGCTTAGTTTTTCATCCGTAGTTTATCATTCTCTCTTTTATGGTTGCCCAATGACACATGCATGCACACACACACCTCCATCACCATCACAACCAGCACCAATAATACTCACCAACACTCTGTAAGGAAACCAGCATATAACTTTGTTGACAAATATCTGTTTGGATATTTTTAAATGATTCAGAAGTGAAATAGGGAAAGGCTCCATCTGAATTTCTAGTTTTGAGCTGAACACTGCTAAAAGCAAATGGAGGTTTTGTAAATGTGATTAAGTTTTGGAGCTGGTTTAAGATTGCTCTTTAGTAATTGTTAACAAGAACAATTTAGGAAAATAAAGTTCTACATTGCATTTGGTTAATACTTTTCTCTTAATTTGTATGCAAATGGTATTTCTTTTTGTAGAGTGGTCACTGGCTGGTGAGGGTCACTGGCTGGGAGGGGTGTCCAGCCATTGGGAGAGACCACAATATGGCAGGTTATCCGGGAAGAGAGCCACGCATTGCAGGTCTCAGAAACTCTAAACAAGCAAGCCTTGCCCTGAGTTTAGTGAGGCCAGAATCAACAGCAGAATAGGGCAAGAGATTGTCAGGGCACCCATAGATTTCACATGGTTATTGAATTAATTTTTGCTTTAGAATTTTACCATGATCCATAATTGATTGGGCTGCATTGAGTTTTGTCTAGTGAGGGTAATTGAAAGTTTGGATTAGTCCGTGGAAGCAGCTCTCATAGAAAGTCATGTACCAGCGACTGATCATGATTTAAATTGAATAGCCATTAAACATAGATTTAAAAGGGCAGTTGGGCTTTGGGTTTGGGGGAAGCCACGCAGGAACTGTGATGAGATGTCTCTGCTATGGTCATCTGGCCTGCCTGTCACTTTGGGAAGGGAGGAGGTGGCAGGTAGGCCTCTTACCTTCCAGTCTGTTCATGCAACCTCTTGATGCCGTTAGAAAGGGAAGATATCAGTTGCATTCAACCCATATTTCGTTTGTACTGAAGGTTGCATAACTGCTCATCATTTAATACTTAGGTCCTTGTCCAGTGAGCACCTGGATATCAGCGACTTCCTGTGTTTCATAGACCCCATCAGTCAATCGGTTGTCTGAGCCAGCTTTGGAGGTTGTATAAATAGCTTTCCCAACATGTTCTCCCTTCCTTGGTGATAAGTTGCCCTTCAAAAACTCCTTTGTCAATGTTCTTAGGATGCAAAGGTGTGAAACTTGACTCACTGAGGTTTACAGTGGTCATGGGTCTCCTTCCGTGTATGATCTCATGGCATCTCCAGGTGGGGATCGTGGAGGGGCGTCTGGGGTATCCACTCTCAGCTGGCTCCCTGGACCCCTGGGCCTCTGCCTTCAGAATCAGTATTGTCCTGCTCCATGGAGTCTGGCGAGGACTGCATAGGGGCTGCCAAATGAAACTGCCTCCAGACTAGACAAACAAATTGGAAGGTGCACTTTATCACCTTATGGAAAAAAAAGATTGCTATAGTATCTGGCCTTGATTCATGCAGCCACTTTTTATTCTGTGTGAGAGATAGCCTTAGGGTAGCAGGAAAGACAGTGGATGGAGGACACAACCCCAGGGGATCCAGCCCCAGCTTCCTTGGACCACATTAAGAAATCACCTCCTCCCTTTGTGAGGGTCCAGTGAGATGATGTATCTAAAGCATGTGTATAAATGTTGTATGCTCCAATGTGGATGCCTCTATATGCATTGTGTCCTCTCGGCAGAGGCAGGAAGGGAGAGTAGTATAAAGAAATGCAGATGTCGGGAAAGGCATTCTAGGTAGAGGGAACAGCACAGGCAAAGGTGCAAGCATGGAAAATACAGAATGTATTAGGAGCAACAAAGAGTGTGCTTTGGCTGGAACTGAGGTGTATAAAGGGAAGAAGGACAGCAGATGGTTGGGCAAGAAGTATGAGGTCAGACAATGGAGGGCCTCAAGCAGGAGGTTAAGGAAATTGAACTTCATTTGATAGGCAGTGAGGAGCTATTGGGGTTTGTAAGCAAGGGAGTGACAGGATCAGAGCTGAACTTTAGGAAAACATAATCTGGCAGCAAAATGCTGCAAAACCTCTTTGGAACAAGAAGGGGAATAAATAAATTTGAAAATTTGACACTAGTATTTTAGAATATGTCCTGAAATGTGTAAGGTATATATTTTGAAACGATATCTTTTTTGTTTTTTCCCCCTCACATTAGCCAAATTCCTTTTTCATTCTATCTCCTTTCTTTCTTTTCTGTGTTCTCTCCTCTCTCCCTCCCTTTTTCCACTCTCTATCCTTCCCCTCTCTCCCTCCCTTCCTCCCTCTATGCTCTCTTGCTCCCCTCCTCCTTCTCTCCTCTCCCTCCCTCCCTCCCTGCATCTTCCCTCCATTGTCCAGGGCTCTCTCTCAGTCATTCATTCTTTCCCATCTCTCATGGTTAGTGGAGGTTGAGGGGTCCAGACGCAGCCAGAGGTTGAGTGTTCCAGCACAGTGCTTTAAGATTTAGCTGCCGGGGTTCTGTACCCATTGTGCCAGCTGTGACTTGGTTCCATTTCTGAAGGCAATGAAATCACTCACCTTTAATTTTCATCAACCCCAACCATACCAAGTACAGTATAGGTATTTTGAATGAGTAGGCAAATTCCTGTGATTTCATGTGGCTAATGTTTCTATAATCAAATTTTCTGGACTCATTGCCAAAATGCTTAGTTGACTTATGTAACTCTTGGGTTCATAAGAACAATGGCATTTCAACAGATTCTATATATATGGTCTATGTCCCTGCTAAAGCAAACTTAATAAATGTGTTTAGTCCCTAGGATTAATTTGCAGGCTTATGACTCATTTCCTTGAGGGCCTGTGGCATAAAGTTTTACCAAAATATGAATCTGAAAGTTGTGCTTTGTAAGATATGTGTATGGAAAACGGTCATGTAGCATTAGTGCTACTTATTTGTGCATTCGCAGTAATATTCATTAATTAATTAGAAATCTTGTTACTGTGAAAAATGGTGGTCAAGTGAGGGATAAGCCTGCAGTGAAGTATGAAAACATGGTTAAGTCGTATGTAGTGTAAGGCCGAGAATAGGAAACTCATGGGCCCTTCCATGGAAATGTGATTTGAGAGAGAGCTGGGAGCCTCTATAAACGTTTTTGTATTTGTAAATCTGGGAATTTGAGAAGGTTCTGAATGTATGCCTCAGGAATGTCAAGAGTCTGCTGTAAATGCAATTATTGAATGACTATTCAGATTGCAAAATGATTTTCCAGTTTATTAAATACTGCATATTTACCCTAGAGAAGTCCTTCAGAAAATATAGTTCGATTTGATTTATGGAAATTCAGTGTCCAGCTGCTTATGGATGCCTGTGTCATGTTAAGTGGAATCCCTTTTTCATGGCCTTAGGACATTTTAAGATAACCATTTTTTTTTTCATTTGAAGAATCAGTTTACATGTACAAAAGGTTCTTGTTCAGTAATTATAGATTTGGTTTCTTAACAGGAGGGATTTTTGCATTATAGATTATTCTAATTTTCAAAGCTGTTTGGTAACAAAAGTTGTTATTTTGTCATACTCAAACATCACCATATTCTCTGCCTTTTGGCTTAGGCTCATGGAGAATAGCCTTTAAAACCATGATATTTACCTGCTCTGGAACCAGTGGCCTCAGATTCTTCATCAATAAAATGGGCATAGTAATAGTTTTCTCCTTACAGGTCTTTGGAGAAGGTTAAATGAAATACTTCACGCACCTTGCACCTAGTAGGTGCTCAATAAATGTTAGCTCTTAGATGACTACTATTATTATTTTTCTAGTCCCAAAGATGAGATCAGTTAACTCAAGCTGAGCAATATTTTATTTTCTATTGAGTGGTTGTTATTGTTTTTATTTTTCAATTATAGTATAAATTCAATATCATTAGTTTTAGATGTACAGCACAGTGGTTAGATATTTAACTTACAATGTGATTTCCCTGAAATGTCTAATACCTACCTGACACCATATCTATAATAATAAAAGCATAATATGCAAATAGACCAAATGGCCAAAGAGCAGACAACTGTCCGGACAACCACACTATGACACCCATTGGCACCAGACCAGCCAAGGTGGGTGTGATGCGATTGGCTGAGGGCCTGGCCATTGCCCCATGATTGCCCCAAGAGGGAGGCCCAGGCCACGGACCAGCGGGCTATGGCAAGTGGGCAAGACCTCCCTCTGAGGGGGCCTGGGGTCGGGGGGCAATCCATCGCAGAACCCCAGCCAGGTGGGCAGGGCCTGTCTCTTTGGGGCAATGGTTGCAGAGCCCTTTGATCGATCACTCCAAAGAAAGAGGCCCTCTGGCTATCCTGCAGCAGGGACCTCCCTCTGTGGGGCAATGGATTTGAGGGGGGGGGTTCTCCCAGACTGTGAGAGGGCACAGGCCAGGCTGAGGGACACACCGCCCCATGCACGAAATTCGTGCTGGGGGAGCAGGGGACGCAGGTGTTCCTCAGCCCAGCCTGCACTTTCTCCAATCTAGGACCCCTTGGGGAATGTCCGACTGCCAGTTGAGGCCTGATCCCACTAAACTAGCAGTTGGACATCCCTCTCACAATGTGGGACTGCTGCCTCCAAACCACTCGCCTGCCTGCCTGCCTGATTGCCCCTAACCACTTCTGCCTGCCAGTCTGATCACCCCTAACCACTACCCTACCAGCCCGATTGCCTCTAACTGCCCTCTCCTGCTGGCCTGGTCATCCACAATTGCCCTCCCCTGCTGGCCTGGTCACCCACAACTGCCCTCCCCTGACAGCCATCTGTGGTGGCCATCTTGTGACGACATGGGGGAAGCCATCTTGTGACCACATGGAGTGGTCATCTTGTGTTAGGATGTGATGGTCAATTTGCATATTACCTCTTTATTATATAGGATTATTGACTGTATTCCCTATGCTGAACTTCACATCCTCATGACTATTTTGTAACTGCCATTCGTACTTCTTAATCCCTTCTCCTTTATCACCCAGCCCATCTGGCAACCATTAGTTCATTCTCTGTGTCTATGAGTTTGCTTCTGTTTTATTTGTTTGTTTATTTGGTTTTATAGATCTCATATATAAGTGAAAGCATATAGTATTTGTCTTTCTCTGTCTGACTTATTTTATTTAGTAATACCCTCTAGGTCCATTCATGTTGTTGCAAATGATAAGATTGCATTCTTTTTTTAATGCCAAACTAATTAATATTCCATGCAGCCACTATGGAAAACACTATGAAGGATCCTCAAAAAATAGAGCTATCATTTGACCCAGCAATCCCACTTCTGGGTATTTTTCTGAAGACTAGAAGCCCAGTGCATGAATTTGTGCATCAGTGGGGTCCCTCAGCCTGTCCTGCAGGATCAGGCTGAAACTGGCTCTCCAACATCCCCTGAAGGGTCCCGGATTGCAAGAGGGCACGGGCTAGGCCATGGGACCCCACCAGTGCATGATCAGGACCGGAGAGGGATGCGGGAGGTTGGCCAGCCAGAGGGCTCCAGGGCGTGTCCAGCCTGTCTCACTCAGTCCCCATAGGCCAGACCCCAGTAGCAAGCTAACCTACCAGTTGAAGTGTCTGCCACCTGGTGGTCAGTGCACATCATAGCAACTGGTTGACGGGTTGACTCTCTGCTCCCTGATGATCAGTGCATGTCATAGCAAGCGGTTGAGCAGCCTAAGCATATCATTAGCATATTATGCTTTGATTGGTTGAATGGATGACTGGATGACCTGACACTTAGCATATTAGGCTTTTATTATATAGGATTTATAAAACACAAATTAGAAAAGATTCATGCATCCCTATGATCATTGCAGCATTATTTTCAATATCCAAGGTATATGAGCAACCTAAGTGTCCATAGATAGATGATTGGCTAAAGATATGGTACATATATACAATGGAATATTACCTGGTCATCGTTCAGTATCTAAACTGTTGAACAGTCCCCAAAAAGGAGAAATTTTTGTTATCTAATTTTTTAAATGTTTTTATTGATTTTAGAGAAGAGGGAGAGGAAGAGATAGAAACATCAATGAGAGAGAAACATCAACATCATTTGGCTGCCTCCTGCACACCCTCTACTGGGAATAAAACCCAAAACCCAGTCATGTGCCCTGACAGAGAATCAAACTAGTGACCTCTTGGTGCATGGGACTGAGCTACAGCAGTCAGGCCTTGGCATCTAATTTAAAATTACTGGTGCCTAGCAGTATCAGGAGGTCCTACCTTATCTGGTGCTTTAAGTAAAGTGTTTTATAGGTTACTGATTTATGATGTACGTTTCCACCTGTACTATAGCATAAAAAAGAAGCAAAAGATGGTCGGGTGAAGGAGGCAGAAGATGGGGAGGAGAAGAGAGAACTGTGTATCTTTAGGTAAATGTTATGTTGTTCCTGGTTTTTGTCACAGTCTTATTTCTAACAATAACTGCTTGCTTGTGCAGTAGTGCCTTGGTTCAGACATATCAAATGTAAGCTCTGCTCCTTGACTTTGAAGGTCTATGTAGTTTAATACTCACAAGTGACCCACACTTGCTTTCCCACCATTCCACTTGCACACTTTTCACTCTAATCAGGCACATCACCATGAATGTTCTCATATAGTGACTTTATCTGGGGTTACTTCTGGTTCTCTTTCATTTGTTCAGATCCCATCTATTCTTCAGGATCCATTTAAAGCTTATCAGATCCATGAAGGTTGCCCTGATTGCCTTAGTTTCCATTGGTTTCTTCCTAATTCAACTTATGTATTCTTTAGAGCACTGTTGTAATCAACTAGAGGCCCAGTGCATGAATTTGTTCTCAGGTGGGGTCCCTCGGTGTGGCCTGCGGGGATTGGGCCAAAACTGGCAGTCCAGTGCCACCTGCTGCTGCTGCCTGCCACTCCTGCTCATCTTGGCCCTGCTGGGCCTGCCATGGACTCTCGCTCAGTCAGTCGTGATTGGGAGAGGCTTGTGTCGCCACAGTAGTGGTGCTTACCAGCCTTGAGCACTGCATCTGGCGCCTGTCCTGAGATGGGGTTAGCTTGGGGGGTGGGGGCGGGATGAGATCCACCCTTCAGGTGGGCAGTGGGACGCCCTTACCAGCCCAGGATCCGGATCCATCCTACTGACCTTTGTGCTGGTTGCTGGTTGCTGGGAGCCACCTGGTGGCTGCTTTTATGTCATTTCTTCCTTGTGGAGCATCTAGGGAAGGGAAGTGGCCATGGTCTGTTGGTGCCTGGCCTGTTCTCCAGAGATTGAACCTGCAGGACTACTGAGGGAGTGACTGGCTGCCACCAGGCTGGTGGGCCACAGGGATGGATGGTCAGTTGAGCGGCATTCCCACTGTAGGAGTGCACTGACCACCAGGGGGCAGCTCCTGAATTGAGCATCTGCCCCCTGGTGGTCAGTGCACATCATAGGGACTGGTTGACCAGTCTTTTTGTCGTGTGATCATTCAGTTACTTAGGCTTTTATATATATAGATGGAAATTGCAGTAATAATTACAAATATGTGCATAAAATTTTCTAGCCCCCAGAGCATTTTCACTTACATTATTTTTTTGACCTTGCTAACATCCCTGTGTTAGGTAGGTCAGATATTTTCAACCCTACTGCCCATGGTTGCTTGGTCAACAAGCTCATACAGCCAGTGAGAGCAAGAATTTGAACTCACCAAGTCTAATAGCTCTATTTCCCAAGTATGATTTTACATCACTGTTGTTTTTGTATGCTAATATTACCTCCTTAACTAGTCTGTAAAATTCTTGAACTTTAGAGGAAATGTCCTTAACTCCTTAATCTCTCAATTGCATTTGGCCCTGTATCCCATTCACGAAATATTTGTTGCCTGATAGCAATAATGTTCAGTAAATGCTTATGTAGCAGTCATTGTACTGAACTTCTTTACAGGAAGTATCTCCCTTAACCCTCCCTTCTATAATGTAGGTGCCAAAGAGGTTAGCAACTCATTAAGATTCAACTGACCAAATAGCTAATAAAACACTCTAATTCATAACACAGGTTGCTATTACCAGGGAGGGTTTGCTTTTTTAAATTAAAAATGGACATAAGACCTGAATAGACACCTCTTTGAAGAGGACATATGAAAAGATTCTCAATATCATTAACCATCAGAGAAATGCAAATTAAAACCACAATAAGATATCACCTCACTCCCATAAGAATGGCTATCATCAATAAACAAGTCTTGACAAGGATGCAGAGAAAAGCGAATCTAGTGTACTGTTGGTGGGAATGCAGATTGATGCAGCCACTATGGAAAACTATGGAGTTACCTGAAAGTATTAAATATGAATCTTCCTTATGACACAGAAATTCCACTTATGGGAATATATCCCTAGAAACATGAAACACTGATTCGAAAGACTATATGCAACTGCTTTGTTCTTTGCAGCATTACTTACAATAGCCAAGATTTGGAAGCAGTCCAAGTTCTCATCAGAGATGAGTAGATAAAAAATATGTGGTACATTTACACAATGGAATACTACCCAGCCATAAAAAAAGAAGGAAACCTTACCACTTATGAAAACATGAATGTGTCAGTGGTGGCCAAGGGGGTCTCTGGCCAGAGATAGTACTCTGTGTTCCAATTCTTGTCTTGCTTGTAGGAATGAATCCAAACAAGAGATAACAAATAGCAGCAAAAGAGGTGAGGATTTATTTGTAGGAAAGAAATACACTCAGATAGGACTTGAGTAGGTAACTCTGCCAGCTGAATCCAAACCAAGTGCCCTGCTTGGGTGGAATTTGGGATTTTTATATCCCTAGATTGGAGTGCCCCTTAGTAAGTTTCCTCCCCCCTTATTTCTCAATACACACACACACACACACACACACACACACAATTGTATCTTTAAATTATAAGGCTCCTTCATAGGTATTATGCCACCGGTTAGACCACATCCTGGAGGGCTCTGAATCTTTCCTGCTCACATAGGGGACTGCCACCTCCATTGTCTGTTTTTAGTTTGTCACATCTCACATATATTCCCTCCAAGCCCCAGCTGCCTCTCCCAGCTCATGTCTTTCTAATTGCCTTTTCTAGCAAATGGACCTAGAGGGTATTATGCTAAGTGAAATAAGCCAGTCAGAGAAAAACAAATACCATATGATTTCACTTATATGTGGAATATAATGAACAAAATAAACAAACAAAATAGAAACAGACTCAGAGACAGAGAACAGACAGATAACTGTCAAAGGAGAGGGGTCTGAAGGGCTGGGTGAAAAGGTGAAGGGATTAAGAAAAAACAAAACAAAATTCATGGACACAGACAACAGTATGGTGATTGCCAGAGGGAAGGTGGGGTGGGAGCAGGTGGAAGAAAGTAAACTAAGGATAAATGGTGACAGAAGGAGACAAGACTTTGGATGGTGAGTGCATAATGCAATGTGTAGATGATGTATTGTAGAATTCTACACTTGAAACCTATATAATTTTATTGAACAATGTAACCCCAATACATTTAATTAAAAATCAAAAGTACATCAAAATAAAAATTAAACAAATTCAGATTTCTCTATAGTTTAAAATTCAGAGGTGGCATCAACGATGGGCTAATATGCTGCCTGGGGTAGGGGGAGGGGGAGGATCTGCTTTGTTGAAAGCATAGTGCCCAAAAATGGTGAATGAAGAATTTGGGTGAAAAGGTTTTGATTCCTGTCCTGTTTGGATCCTTTATCTTACAGAGGAGCAGCTCAGTGAGCTCTTATCAGGTTTTAGTTGAAATTAATTACATCAGTACTATACTATTCTACTTAAACAGAAATCAATGCTTCTGATGCCTTTTCTCTCAAGGGCACTTAATCCCAGAGCATATGAAGGAGAACCCTGGGTATGTGCCCCCAAATAACACAAAGAAAGACTAGAAATGCCTACACATGTTTATCTTAATAGGAACATTTTTCTGTATTACTTAAAATTGAGAGAAAAAGTAAGATATGATTGTTTGAATGTTTTTCAAATTGGGTTAATAGAGTGCTAATGCTGCATAAATGGGCTCTGGGTCCAGAGAGCATTTCCCTCTTTCTTGGTGTTACAATGTCTTGAGAACTTAAACTCACACCAATAAGTGTTGGGGTGTCAGAGTCAAACAAGTGGTGCCATGCTGCACTTCCAGGCTCCTAGTGACAGAAATTTCAGTAAGCATTTGCTATTGCTGTGAGACCAAGTTACTCCCACCATACAAGGGACCCCAATTGTTTCTAATTTCAGTAACAACAACAAAAAAATGAACAAAATAAATAAACAAAATAGAAACAAATTCAGAGATACAGAGAACAGACTGACAACTGTCTGTATAACTCAAGTATTTGTATTGCAATAGTCATAGCTCTGCCTCTCAGTGTTAAGGTAAGAGATTTTAGTCATGAAAAAAAAAGTTTCCTAAATAAGTCAACTTGGGAATATCAAAATAATTTAGTGTATCCAGGTCTTGCCCTTTATTTTGAGAACATTTGTTCCTCCATTGAGAAGAACAACAATCCTATATAGTAAAGAGGGGATATGCAAATTGACCGTCACTCTAGTCAATTTGCACCCACAGCTGAGGCTAAGTTCCAATAACGAGCCTTAAGGAGCAATCAGCAGGGACCTGAGGCTGCTCATCCACCCACCTCCTGCATGGGGCTTGACAGGGGACCTCAGGCCATGCCTTCCACCTGCAGGGCTTGACAGGAGACCTCAGGCTGCTCCCCCCGCCCTGGCACCAGGCCAGAGGAACTCAGGCTGCACCCTTTTCCCTGGTGCCAGGCTGGGGGACCTCAGGCCATGCCTCCCATCCTAGTAACAGGCCAGGGGACCTCAGGCTGTGCCCCCTGCCCCGGCACCAGGCTGGGGGATCACAGGCCACTCCCTCTACCCAGCAGGGCTTGATGGGGGACCTCAGGCTGTGCCCCCCTTCCCTGGCACCCAGGGGACCTGAGGCTGCACCCCCCCACCTGGCAGGGCTTGACAGGGTGGGACTGGCCAGGTCTGGATCTAGCCCAATGAAGGGGCCGTCCAGATTTGGGTCTCGAGCAATTTTGAGGTGCATGTGGGTGGTTGAAGACTTGACTCTGGGTTTTATGGTGCACCCCAGACTCGGACAGGAGGAAGATTTTCATATACATTTTACTAATTTTCTTTAATCTCTGACACTTCTATTATAGAGAAAGGGCAAATAGCAATATTAAAATATTTCCTTTAATTAATCCCCTTTTAATGTGCACGAATTTCGTGCACTGGGCCACTAGTTTATAGTAGATTTAAGAACACTAGACATGATCTGGTTTCCCCTCCCTCGATAGTATTTAATTAGCTAATAGGTTGGGTGGGCTTTATTTTTATTTTTTAAAATAAATTTTTATTGCTGAAAGTATTACATGTGTCCCCTTTTCCCCCCATTGACCCCTTCTAGTCCTTCCCATCCTGCCTACCCCCTCCCACCCTAGGCCTTCAGCATTGGGTGAACTTTTTAAAAATATATATATTTTATTGATTTCAGAGAGGAAGGGAGAGGGAGAGAGAGATTGAAACATCAGTGATGAGAGAGAATTATTGATTGACTGCCTCCTGCACACCCCCAATAGGGGACCGAGCCCACAACCCTGGCATGTGCCCTTAACCAGAATGGAACCTGGGAACCTTCAGTCTGTAGGCCCATGCTCTATCTACTGAGCAAAACCAGCCAGGGATGGGTGAACTTTTATTACATTGTGTTGAAAAGTCCAGGAGTCAGCTATTGTCTGCATTTCCTTGGCGTTTTGGGTGCATTCACCAGCCTCCGTCCAGGCTGCCATTTTTAATTTTAGCATAGTATCTACATTTTCAGAGATCTTATTAGGAATGGAATAATCATACCTTATTAAAAATTACTTCATAAGATATTTTACTGCTAAGCATTTTTCATGTTAACGAACTTTTATGGCAGTATTATAAACGAAACAAGCTATGACTGTCAAATGGACAAAATTTTAATTAATACCAAACTTCTCAACTAGCTAGAAATTCACTTAGCTGCACCTTCGCTTGTATCTGTTGAATAGTCTAAAATGTATTGTTTGGTAGTATTATTGGGTTTTACCTTGGCTACTTCTTTTTGGTCCAAATAATAAAAAACAACAACAACTCATGTTTTACCTATCAGGGCTTCACCAAATATTTTCTTGATTGAGCTTCACCTCCTAAGTCACATCTAAAACTGACCAATTCAGTGCTTCACAAATTGTGTTTTCCAATGTGTTGTTCCAAATTTTAAATTTTTTTGAACTGAAAATATCCTAGTGAGTTTTTAAATCCATAGTTTCCTTCCTTTTTATTTTTTTATTGTCTAAAGCTTTACATATGTCTCCTTTTCCCCCAATTGACACCGCCCCCCCCCAGCCATTCCCACCCCGGACAAGCCCCCACTACCCTAGTGTCTGTGTCCATTGGTTATGCTTATATGCATGCATACAAGTCCTTTGGTTGCTCTCTAACCACCCTATCCCCTTCCCTGCCATTTGTCTCTAGATCAATCTATTCTTATTCATCAAATTATGTTCATTATATCCCACATGAGTAAGATTATGTGATATTTATCTTTCTCTGACTGGCTTATTTCACTTAGCATAATGCTCTCCAGTTCCATCCATGCTGTTGCAAATGGTAAGAGTTCCTTCTTTTTTTAAAAAAAATATTTTATTGATTTTTCACAGAGAGGAAGGGAGAGGGATAGAGAGTTAGAAACATCGATGAGAGAGAAACATTAATCAGCTGCCTCCTGCACACCCCCAACTGGGGATATGCCTGCAACCAAGGTACGTGCCCTTGACTGGAATGGAACCCTGGACCCTTTGGTCCATAGGCCGACACTCTATCCACTGAGCCAAACCAGTTAGGGCAAAGATCCTTCTTTTTTTATAGTGGCATAGTATTTCATTGTGTAGATGTACCACAGTTTTTTAATCCACTCATCTGCTGATGGGCACTTAGGCAGTTTCCAAATCTTAGCATTGTAAATTGTGCTGCTGTGAACATAGGGGTGCATATATCCTTCCTGATTAGTGTTTCTGGTTTCTTGGGATATAGTCCTAGAAGTGAGATTACTGGGTCTAATGGAAATTCCATTTTTAACTTTTTGAGGAAACTCCATACTGTTTTCCACAGTGGCTGAACCAGTCTGCATTCCCACCAGCAGTGTACAAGGGTTCCTTTTTCTCCACATCTTCACCACATTTGTCATTTGTTGATTTGTTGATAATAGCTATTCTGACAGGTGTGAAATGGTACCTCATTGTCGTTTTGATTTGCATCTCTCAGGTAAATAGTGACTTTGAGCATGTTTTCATGTGTCTCTGGGCCTTCTGTATGTCCTCTTTCAAAAAGTCCTTTGCCCATTTTTTTATTGGATCGTTTATCTTCCTTTTGTTAAGTTGTATAAGTTCTCTGTAAATTTTGGACATTAAACTCTTATCTGAAATATCATTGGCAAATATGTTCTCCCATGCAGTGGACTTTCTTGTTGTTTTGTTGATTTTTTTTTTTTTTCTGTACAGAAGCCTTTTATTTTGATTTAGTCCCATTTGTTTATTTTTTCCTTAGTCTCCATTGCCCTAGGAATGTGTATGTAAAGATATTGCTACAACATATGTCTGATATTTTCCTGCCTATGGAGTCCTGTAGGATTTTTATGGGTTCCTGTTTTATATTTAAGTCCTTTAGCCATTTTGATTTTGTTTTTGTGTATGGTGTAAGTTGGTGATCTAGTTTCATTTTTTTTGCATGTATCTGACCAAATTTCTCAGCACCAGTTACTGAAGAGACTGTTTTGACTCCATTGTATGCTCTTGCCTCTTTTGTCAAATATTAATTGAGATATTAATATGGGTTGATATTAATATTAATATTAATATGGGTTGAGCATATTAATATTGGGTTGATTTCTGGGTTCTTTGTTCTGTTCCATTGGTCTATATGTCTGTTCTTGTGCCATTACCAGGCAGTTTTGAGAACCATGGCTTAGTAATATAGCTTGATATCTGATATTGTGATTCCTCCAACTTTGTTCTTCTTTCTCAGGATTGCTGTGGTTATTTGGGGTCTTTTTTTATGTATAGCAGATGAATTTTTAGAGAGTTTGTTCTAGATTTTTGAAATATGCCATTGGTATTATAATGGGGATTGCACTGAATCTGTAGATTGCTTTGGGTAGTATGGACATTTTAATGATATTGATTCTACCAATCTATGAACATGGTATGATCTTCCATTTGTTTATATCTTCCTCTATCTCTTTTTTCAATATCCTCTAGTTTTCCAAGTACAGGTCTTTTACATCCTTAGTTTATTCCTAGGTATCTTAATTGTTTTGGTGCAATGGTAAATGGGATTTTTTTTTCATTTCTCTTTCTGTGAGTTCATTATTGGTGTATAAAAATGCCATAGATTTCTCAGTGTTAATTTTGTATCCTGCTACATTGCTGAATTAATTTATTAAGTCTAGTAGTTTTTTGATGTAGTCTTTGGGGTTTTCTGTGTATAATATTATGTCACCTGCGAACAAGGATAGTTTTAGTTCTTCTTTTCCAATTTGGATGCTTTTATTTTTTCTTCTTGTCTAATCACAATGGCTAATACTTCCAGTACTATGTCAAACAGGAGTGGTGAGAGGGGGCATCTCTGTCTTGTTCCTGTTCATCACAACTGGTCTCCCCTTTAAGATGATGAGGTCTGTGCAGCAGAGCCAGCCACTTTGGAAGAGATTTCAGCAGTAGTAGAGGCAGCCCAGCCAGGGGAGCCTGATCCACCAGTTCCCAACAGTCCTGTGGAATATAGCTGTCCCTCACTCACAAATACAGACACACCCCACACGTCCACACACTTTCCTTTCATTCTCTCACTCATACACTATCTTGCAGCTTGCTGTCCCATTGGCAGCCATCTTGGTTCTCTAAGATATGTATTCACTACAGTTCTGCTTAAATCTATAATTTCCTTATACATATTGCAAGAAATTTTTTCATGTAGTTAATACTCAGATTGTTTTCTATCATAATAAAAATAGTTAGGTTTAGGCCTATTTGTATCACTAGAGTGGTAACTCTTTATTTGACATTAGGTAGATTTTCTTTTTTAATTTGACATTATGTATAAATACTTTCTATGCATTTTAGATTGATTGTGACCTGTTTGCTATATGTTGGGTTTAGGATCATCCTATTTTTATTATTGTTATTGTTTTCATATTATTATTTGTTGTTGTTAATTTTATAGTGAAGAGATTTCAAAACTTATGCTGCTTTCAGATTATCTTCCACATTTTTTTCTTAAAAGTTTATACTTCATATTTCCAACTTTGGACAAATGATCACCATTCCTAGGGATGTGCAGACTCCTATTTGAGAAGCATGATATTTGAGTTAGAGTCGTGGTCATAAATAAATTAATATTAAAAGCTGTCACTGCCTGGAAAATATACTAGAGAAAATGAAATATGTAGGAAGCAAGGAAAAGTCCAGGAGTAGCCTTTTGGGTGGTTTAATGCAGCAGTGTCATGTGCTTGTATTTATATAAGGAAATGCAGGAAGGTTCATCATCTTATAGAATACTAGATGCCTGGTGCACAAAAATTATGCACCGGGGGGTGGGGTGGGGTAGTTCCTTAGCCTGGCCTGCACCCTCAGGGGATGTCCGACTGTGGGATCCGGCCTAAACCGGCAGTCAGACATCCCTCTCACAATCCAGGATGCTGCATATACCAGTGACTATACTTTTTATACATGTAAAAGGCATCTTGCTATTGTATGAGCAGCTACATTATTTTGCCCTGATTGTAAAAAGTAGTACATAACATGATCCTTCTGAAGCAGTAGTATCATTTTCCTTGTCTAATGGGTAGAAAAACTCAAGCAGAGAGAAGTTAAGTAATTGGCTTTATCACACAGTTATAAGTGCCAGAATTAGGGCTGACCAAAAAATGTGCAAGCCAGAGTCCATGCATGTTATCGCTGCATCATCCTGTTTTGTTTTGTTTTTTCAGTGTTAGAGTAGACTTGCCAGGTTTTAATTTGTAAATGTAAAAGACTGTTCCCAATATATAGGGTCCCTAGGCCTGACCGGTGATCAGGGTCAATCTTTGGGGTGACTGGCAGGTGGGGCAATCAGGGAGCCCTCCCACTGGCACCTGCCTTGGTGGGCAGCCTGCCGTTGCCCACTGGCCAGCCCCGCCCCCTGATGGCTGCCACCAGTCACCTGCCTCTGGTTGGGGGGGGCATAGCCGGGGTGGGTAAATGCTCAACACAGGAGCTGCCCCCGACCATTGAGTGTCTGCCTCTGGGTG
This sequence comes from Murina feae, assembly GCA_004026665.1. Lineage (NCBI taxonomy): Eukaryota > Metazoa > Chordata > Mammalia > Chiroptera > Vespertilionidae > Murina > Murina feae. Next base: position 29,997 of record PVJC01007864.1, read on the forward strand.
GTCAATGTGCATCATAGCAACCAGTCATTCCGCCGTTTGGTTGATTTGCATATTAAGGTTTTATATAGGATTTTGATGATATTTAATATTTAGAGAATATTTGGTGAAGCCAAAGAAAAACTGGAAATATTATTCTACAGTGTTTTTATATAAATCAATAGATCGAGATTTTTACCCATTGTGCTACCTTAATAAGTGTTATGGGATAATATTAATATCCTTACATTCTTTTTGGATATGCATATGCGGATATTTTCAAATTTAGATGTTTTATATCCAGAGCAGTTCCAGACATTACCTGACTCGGAAAACAGGCTGATGACGATCTGTTTTCAGAACAAATGATCATATAGTGTAGAGTTCTGAGCTGCCTGGCACAGCCCTAGCCTAAGCTTTCCAGCCTTTGTTTGGGGCTCATCCTTGATCACAGAACATGTCTCTAGCTTTCTTGATGGGAGAATGATTGGGATTCATTTTCTTATTTTTTTAGCTGTATGATCCCTCCCTGCTGAATAATGATGTTATTAATAGGTTAGGGTGGTGTGAGCTATAGGTGATGGTGCCAGGGTCTGCCCTTAGGGCTCCCCAGTGGCAGCGCTGGGATAGCATGTCTTCTGCTCCTGGCTAAGTAGCTTTGGAGCTGGCTCTCCTGGAGATCCTGCAGCTGCGTAGTGTCCTTTAAATGTGTATTCTGCTTAAATCAGCCGGGGTGGGTGCTCTGTGTGCAATCGAGCACTTTTAAAGTCCATGAACGATGCTGCCATTGAAAATTGTATGTCATTTGGCTTGTTTTCCCTTTCGTCTTCTTAGTGTCTCTCTGGGATTTCCATGACTACAAACTAGCTGGGTGGCTTTAAAAATTATCTTGTTTACAATTATCTTGCAAAAGTTTTTTCTTCCAAGAATTGAATTCCAAGAAAACTGAATGCATGATAATTAGATTTATTTCAGGCTTTGATTACTAACAAGAGCAGAGATACATCGTTCATTGTGCTTAATTTAAAAACTGTGATTGCCTGGAAAATATACCAGATAAAATTATAATATGAATATCTATTTTGATCACAACAGATAAATTAGTACCTTTGTGTTTTGTTTGTAACCCATAACAAATTTCACTGCATAAAATCTTTTGGTTACAAGTAAGTAACCTTGTCATCACGTGTTAAAGGTGGCAGGGAGGTTTGCCTCTACTGCCAACTGCAATCAAGTTATTTTTAACATGTATAATCACACCCTAATTGATCTGTCTTGAAAATCTGGTTTCCTTTCTTTTTCCTTTTTTTAAATTAAATTTTATTTATGAACACATGCATATAATTTAAAAATCAAACAGTCTTAAAAGACTTATAATGAAAAACAGTATTCCACCCAATACTCTCCCCTCCCCAGAGTCTGCTATCTTCAACTCCATGAGCTATTTCTTTTGGCATTTATCATATTTCTAGTCCATGTGAATCCATTTTGGATAGTCCTCCTTCTTGTAAAGTGATGTGTTTAGTAGTCTTACACCAGTAACCCCAGCCTCAGTTCCCCTCCTACACCTTCCCCATGTAGTTATAACTGAACCTTTAAATAGTCGTTGCTTACATGATTATGACTATGGAAATACTGTTCACTACAGTTCTTCATATGTTACCACATTTTTCTAAATAATTTGATATATCTGTATTAGGATTCTCCAGAGCAACAGAACCAATAGGATGGGGCTATATAGTTTATTATAAGGAATTGGCTCACACAGCTGTGGAGGCTGGCAGGTACCAAGATCTGCCGTTGGTTCACAAGCTGGAGCCTCAAGAAAGTAGGTGGTGTAGTTCCATTCCGAAAGCCAGTAGGCCCGAGACATAAGGAGAGCTGACATTTTCGTTTGACTCCAAAGGAAGGAAAAATACTGATGTCCCTGCTCCAACCACTGAGACAGGAGGAATTCCTTCTTACTGAGGGAGGGTCAGTCTTTTTGTTCTAGTCAGGCCTTGAACTGACTGGATGGGGCCCATCCACGTTAGGGAAGGCAGTGTGCTTTACTTGGTCTACTAAATCAGGTGCTGATCCCATCCGGGGATACTCACAGACACTTGCAGAATGATGTTTGACCAGATATCTGGGCACCCAGGGACCCAGTCAGGTTGACACAAGATTGTCACAGAACCTTCAAAAAAAGAATATAGAAAGAGAGGAAGCACCTGGGGAGAGGGGAGAGAGAAAGAGAGAGAGAGAGAGAGAGAGAGAGAGAGAGAGACAGACAGACAGACAGACATTGATGTGAGAGGGCTTTGTCTTCCCCACAGACTCCAATCCGGGATCAAATTGAAACCTAGATATGTGCCCTGACCAGGAATTGAACTTTTGGTTTGCAGCACAACACTTCAACCAACAGAGCCACACTGGCCAGAGCTGTCACAGTATCCTTTTGGCATCTATCAATTTTTCCAAGTGCTCAAATACATAAAATAGCCTACCATTTACATTTTGCTTCTTCTTGGAAACCTTCCCCTTTAGTCCTTTACCCTCCTGCTCCAGTCTGGACTGGTTCTGTTCTAGGCTTGGGCATAGCTGGCATCCTGTATTACGATGGCCCTCTTGACCACATCCCATCTCTTCTGCTTTTTGGTTTATTCTCTTGCTTGGCTGAAGCATCTCCTCCAGTAGCTACCTAAGGAAGAGCACCAAAGGTATTTTATCTTTAGCTTTTGCATATCTAAAAGAGGTGCTTATTTCATCCCACAACTGGCTTACAATTAAACTAGTTTTAGAAAGTAAGATTGGAGCTCATTTGTCTCTGGGAATTCTAAAGGTTGTCCTTGTTGTCTGCAGTATTCTGTAGCAGGACTCTTCTGAAGCTCCTTGCTTTGTGTGAAACGTGGATTTTGCCTCTGGAAGCTTTTCTTCTCATTTCTGGCATTCCCATTCTTAAGCAGTGAGACACCTTGGGGAGGGCTCTTATGTGTCTACTGTATCATGTGCATACCTTACAGTGCAGCCTTTCAAGCTAGAGACTCGTCTGTGGGTCATTTATTTTAATAGTCCTTGGATAGATCTCCTCTTTATATTTTCCCCATTCTGTGTTTCTGGAGCTCTTTCTTGGATAGCGTCTCCCATTTTCTTTTCTATTTTCCATTGTTTTGTTTTTTGGTTCTACTTTCTAGGGAGTTTGCTTGGCTATCATCTAGATTCTCTGTTAAGCTTTAAATTTTTATGCATATGTGCTTTCCAAGAGCTCTTTCTTATTTTCTGATTATTTCTTCAATATAGCATCTTGTTCTTGTTCCATGAATGCAATATCTTAATTATTCATTCTCTAAGAATATAATAGGATTTTAAATTTTATTTTTATTTTCCCTGCATGTGCTCACACCTCCCAAGTTATTTTTCTGTCTGTCTAGACTCTGCCTGTCATGTCAGGGGCTTTGCCTGAATGTTTGTCTACCTTGTATGTACTTTGTGAGTAAGGCACTAAAAGTCAGTTGGCTGCTGAGCTTTCCTTGGGGAGAACAGATTTTGAGCTGGCCTTACACACAGGGTCAATATATGGATGTATTTCTTCTGAGATTGTTCATTTTCTCCAAAGAAGAATCCTGAAGTAACCCTGTCTGGAGAGGTGGGCATATGGCTGGTGTTCTGGAGGCCCTGTCCCCTTCCCTCTAACCTCCACCTTGTCTACTTCTTGAGTCTGCCACCTCTCCTCAGTTTCTCCTAAGAATAAACCTCATGTGCTTAGAGATGGGTTTGTGGGATGCACCGGGGTTTGGCTGCATAAAGTGGGCTCAGTAACTCTGCTTTCCATCATGATTCACATCCCCATCCTTCATGGAACTTGTGCTTCCAAGGCTGAGTTGCAGATGGTCCGGCAGTTAACTTTGGTCTCAGAAGCATCCTTTACTGAGTTTGCAGCTTATCCTCTATTACAACTTTTTCAACCACTTTTCTCCAAGTCTGCTGACACCTTTATTTGCCGCTGTCTCCTTTTGGTTGCCTTTATCCTTGTGGGTTAAATTATTTTTAATTGTTTTACCAACATATTGGTAGGGTTTGGTGAGGAAGAGGAAGAGATAGTCACCCCTCTGTATTTAACTGGAAGTGAAAATCTAGGCTTTCCCTTCAGGCCTGAGAGAGACATGTACCCCACACTCCCTCCACCCCTGCATGGGGGCTACCTGGGGGCTGCTGAAGCCACCATAATCGTGGGTGGGGTCTTGCATTTCAGGTGCTAAGTATTTGCCATTCCCGTTTTAGATGTTAGTCCTACTCATTGCTTTCCTGCATATTTTTCCTCCCCTACTCCGTCCCCCTTATAGCTCCTGTAGTCATTTATTCTCTGCTACTGGTGCTTAAAATTATCTTTTCAACAAGTCTTTCACACCTCTCTGAATCAAATGATCTCAAGTTAAGCTTTCTTCCTCCCAGTCTGTGCCTGCTCTGTTGTCATAAGTTGTGAGTTTCTCTTTCTGTTGTCTTCTTGTCTGTCCCAAGTGACTTTTACAAAGAATGTCTGTTAGTCACTGTCTAGTTCAGTTACCAGGAGCTAATAGTCAATGACTAAAACAGATTCCTCCAGGAAGTCAAATAAAGCAAACAAAACATGGTTGAAACAAGCAGAACTGGACAGGGACCTACACACCTGTGCCTCCTGCCATGTTGACATTGTATGATCACACGGGCCAAGAGCCCAGCCCCACTTCAGTGGGTTCAGTTTAGGAGATACCAGTGTTTACATCTGTCCTTCTATGAAAAGCATCTTGGCCTAAACGTTCCCCATGTGACACAGGCTGCACATCCCTCCGTAAGAGCTGGCGCTGCCTTGCCCATCTTGGGAACTCACTATTCTTCATCTATAATATCTGTCTTCACATCAGGGCTGTGATTAGTACATAATGTACACGCCTGGTCCAAAACGTAAGGCCTGAGGTTTTCCAAGGCCCAAATAATCACCAAGCATTTCTCTTAGACAGAAGACAGATCTCTTGTCCCTGGAGAAGATTCTCTGCTGAGATGTATCGCAGGGTATTTCACCTTCTCTTGTCTTGGAATATCACCACACCCAATGCAGCATTTGATGCATCGTTGGCCACTCGGAAGGCTGTTATTTTTAACATACTGTTCTCAGTCAGGGCTGTCATATCTGTAAAGAAATACAGTCCTATTTCCCTTTTTCCAGGGTTTTATGACACCTGGGAAGTTAGATGAAGCTGGGACTAAGATCTAGATTGAGGTGGGTTGGCAGTGCTTTCATCAAAGAACCGTGGAAGGACCTGTGAGTATCCTGAAGGTGAAAGCTGTGGCTCTGGTTGTGGCATTCAGATAAGCAGCTGAGCTGGACATCTGTGGTTTCAGTTCGGCAGGAAGGAGGTCATGTGGAATCACCTCTCGCCTCTATTACTCAATGTCTTCCTTACCCATGTCACGGTGATCCTGGGAGCATGATGTTATCAGCTCCATTGACAGATGGATGAACAAGATGAGACTCAGGGAGGTGAAGTGACCTGCCCAGGGACACCATTAACTCTCAGGTCAGGATTTGAACTCAGGCCTTTTGACTCCAAGTCTGTGGCCCTTCCACCATCCTCCAGCTGCTTCCTGAGCCCCTTTCCTGGATTATTCAAACAAAACAAGCCGGCTTCCTGCTATTTGAGGGGAAAGTGTTTCATGCAGACTGACTCATTGAGGTTGGCTGTCCCCTTTGGTTCATTTTATCAGGTCAGGACCGGTCCCCTATTTCCTTTTGCAGAGACACAGATCAGAGGCATTCTGGCTCTGTATAAACTCACTGTGTGACACTGGGTGAATCACGTCCCTCTGAGTTTCAGTTTTCTCATTGGCAGATAAGTATATTGAAATTCAGTAGTTTCTAAATCTGCTGGTGCATCAAAATCACCTAGGGAGCTGAGGCATATTTTACATGTAAAATTGACTGATTTCAAGTGTACTGTTCAGTGATTTTTAGTACATTTACCAACTTGTGCAACCGTCACCATATATCAGTTTTAGAACTGATTTTCAGCATGGCAATAACATCCCACCTGCCATGTTAATCCCCATTCTGCTCCAAGCCATCAGTTATCTGTGTACTTTCTGTCTCTCTGGACTTTTCTGGACGTTTCATATAAATAGAATCAAACAATCTGTGGTCTCTTGCATCTGGCTTCTTTTATTTAATGGAATGTTTTTGAGGTTCATCAATGTTGTAGGATGTATCAGCGGATTGTTTCTTTTTATTGCTTAATAGTATTCCATTTTAGTCTACACAGTTGTCCGTTCATGGACATTTGGTTCAGCTTATGGACCTAGCAGACAATAGGTAATTCTGCTAAGAAAGCTCATGAACAAGTTTTTGTGGGATGTATGTATTCATTTTTCTTGGGTAGGTACCTAGCAGTGGGATTGCTGGGTCCAATGGTAATTCTGTATTTAACTTTTTAGGAAACTGCCAAACTCTTTCCCAAAGTGAATGCTCCATTTTACATTCCCACCAACAACATATAAAGGCTCCCCGGGGAGCCTTTTAAACATTCTCATTTCTGGGCTTTACTCCCCAGAGGTCTGGAGTGAGGCCCAGGAATTTGCATTTAACAAGCTTCCAAGGTGACTTAGATACATCTGGTCGGTGGATCCGTGTTCCGACTCACTAACCAGGTGACCTCCGAAGCCACACTGAGGCCAGCTTTCTCCATTAGTTTGTGCCTCTCGGGTAAGTTGCATTTTCCTGCCAAATCTTTCTATTTGTCTTTGGGTCAGAGAAGCAGTTATGCCTAGCGGGATGGAAGGGAATGGCCAAGCAGCATGCATAAATCTGTGCAACACCTGTCCTGCATTATCTTCCGCACAGGCCAAGGCTTCATGTCCCTGGCTTCATAGACATAAAATTTTATCACAGGTTTTATGTGTTATCATGCTGTAAAAGTGCCATAAACTCAAGGGCCCAGTTTTCAGTGCATATGAAAACTGTATTCTATTCCTTTAAGTCATAATCTTGGTTGCTGTCATTTTGGTAACATTTTGAGAAGCCTTATTCCAACTTGGCCACTTATTAGCTGTGACTACTTACTGAAATGGCTCTGAGCCTCTGTTTCCTTATCTGCAAAATGGCATTAATACTATTGACATCATAGAATCTCTGTAAGGATTAAATGAAATAATATGTGAAATGTAACTAAAACAGGCTTTAGTGCTCTGTCTCCCTCTTTCTTCCCATGCCCTCTTTCATTTTTATAAATATTTTTAAGTGCCGCTTGGCCATTTGTGTATCTTCAATTATTTATTTAACTGTATTTTATTGTAATAAGAATACTTAATATGAGATCTACCCTCTTAACAAATTTTTAAGTATAGTGAATTACTTAAATTAACCATGTTGTGTTATTGGTGGAAGTGGGGTATCCCTTTCCCCACTGAATGCTGGGGTAGGGGTCCTTATGATATCTCGAGAAAAATAATTTTCTAAGACTTGCGTGGGAGGATGGGTGATTCTTATTTGCAGGGAATTTCATTCTGGGTTTTCAACTTCTCATTTTCCTTAATCCAGTCCTAGCAAAAGTGCAGCTGGGGATTTGGTAGAGCTAGAAGCAAAGCCAGTGTCCAGAGTTTCTGCTCCATTTTGGAATTGGGTCCAGTACAGCATCAGGATAGTAGCAGTCCATTATTCCCTTGTGTGTGTGGACCACATGGCTGTCGGCCATGTGGGAGAATGAGGGGAGCCAAGAGTATGTGCCCACTGCAACAAGTGTCCCAAGAGAACCAAGAGGGCCAGGAGATAGGAGAATGTATTCTTTTGTTTAGGGGATTGAATATTTCACAACTACTCTGACCAATGACTTGCAGACAACTGCCTTTCCTCTATCACCCAGACATTACTGGGCATGTGTCTATTCTCCCCCCTGTTAAGTCTCTTCCCCCAGGGAGTAGATCTGCTCCATGGGGAATGTTAAACTGCAGCTTCCTGTTGAAGGGTGATGTGAGGAATCTGACACCATGCCTGATGAATAGCACTGTCCAGTTCTGTGAGATTTGATGGTTGTGGAACCAGCTGCCTGATGGCTCTTTTACCTTTGTCTCACAAATGCTCAATTGGATTGAGATCTATCTGGTGATTGTGGGGGCCACCTAAGCAAGGTAAAGTCTCCCTCATGTTCTTGAAACCACTCCTGCACAATACGAGTACCGTGGCATGGCGCATTGTCTTGTTGGAAGAAAACATTTCCATTGGGATATGCCATCAATGATAGGATGAACCTGATCAGAAATGATACTTAGGTATGTTGTGCTACTCAGACATTGTTCCACACGAATTAAAGGGCCCAAATCATGCCAGGAAAACATGCCCCAACCCATAATACTACCCCCACCAGCTTGGGGTGCATGCTTTCATGCTGTTTCCGCCAAATTCTCACTCTGCCATCTGCATGATGCAGCTGGAAATGTGATTCATCAGACCACATGACTTTTTTCCAATGCTCGACTGTCCAATCCTTGTGTTCCTGTGCTAATTGGAGACGTTTTATCTTGGTAACTGCAGACAGCAAAGGTATTTGAACAGGCCTTCGGCTCCCATATCCCATATGATGCAGTGTATGGCTAATTTGCCTACAAATGTCAGGTGATCATAATAATCTGGCCACTCAGTGTATACACACACATTTTATTTATGCATTCATCCATCAATGGACATTTAGATTATGTGTACATTTTGGCTTTTGTGAGTAGTGCTGTAAGAACAGGGGAGTGCTAATATCTCTTCAAGATCCTGAGTTAAATTCTTTTGGAATAATACCCAGAAGTAGAATTGCTGTATCATGTGGTGGTTTTATTTTTATTTTTTTGAGGACTCTTCATACTATTTTCCATAGTGGCTGCACCATTTTGCTTTACTTCCAATAGCTTACCAGGATTCCAGTTTCTCCATATCCTCACCAACGCTTGTCTTTTTCATTTTTTAATAACCAACCTAGCAGACGTGAGTTAATACCTCATTGTGGTTTTGATTTGCATTTTCCTGATGGTTAATGATGTTGAACATATTTTTTTTTTATGCCTGTTGGCTGTTTGTATGTCTTCTTTGGAGAAGTGTCTATTCAAGTCTTTAGCCCACTTAAAAATCTGGTTAATAGGGTTTTTTTATTTGTTTATTTGTTTTTGCTATTTAGTTATAAGAGTTCCTTATGATTTAGGAAACTAACTACTTATCTGATATGTGGTTTGCAAATATTTTCTCCCAAGGTTAGATTTACTTTTCACTCTGATGATTATTTCCTTTGCTGTGCAAAAGTTTTTTAGTTTTATATAGTCTCACATGTCTGTTTTTACTTTTGTTGCCCGAGTTTTTGATGTCATAACAATGAAAACATTGCTAAAACCAATATCATAAAGCTTTTCCCCTAAGTTTTCTTCTAGGAGTTTTACAATTTCAAGTTCTAATTCATTTCAAGTTAACTTCTGTGTATGGTTCAGTTCCACTTTTTGCATGAGGATGTTCAGTTTTCCCAATACTATTTGTTGAAGAGACTGTCCTTTCCCCTTGTATTATTGGCATCTTTGTTGAAGATAAGTTGATTTTGTATGTATGGTTTGATTTCTGGGCTCTTTATTTTGTTCTACTGGAGGCCCGGTGCACGAAATTCATGCACGGAGTGGGAGTGGGGGGTGGGGGTGGTGTCCCTCAGCCCAACCTGCACACTTTTCAATCTGGGACCCCTTTAGGGATGTCTGACTGCCCAACTGTCCTCCCCGGCAGGCCTGGGTCCCCCCCAACTGCCCTCCCCTGCAGGCCTGGGTCCCCCAACCTGCCCTCCCTTGCAGGCCTGGGTCCCTCCAACTGCCCTCCCTTGCTGGCCATCTTGTGGCAGCCATCTTTGACTACATGGGGGAAGCCATCTTGTGATGGTCAATTTGCCTATTACTCTTTTATTAGATAGGATTGGTCTGGTATGTGTCTATTTTTATGCCAATGGCTTACTATTTTAATTATTATAGCTTTGTATTATATTTTGAAATCAGGAAATGTGATGCCTCCCACTTTGTTATTTCTCAAGATTGTTTTGGCTATTTGAGGTTTTCTGTAGTTTCATAGGAGTTTTAGTACTGTTTTTTCTTTCTTTTTTAAAAAATCTGTAAAACTATTTTATTTCCTTTTATTTTATTTTAATTTATTGGGGTGACATTGGTTAATAAAATTATATAGGTTTCAGGTGTATAGTTACTGTTTTTTTTCAATTTCTATACAAAATTTTAATAGAAATCTGTAGATTTCTTTAGGTGTATTGCCAATTTAACAATCTTAAGACTTTCTATCCATGAACATGGGATGGGATTCATTTGTGTCTTCTTTAACTTCTTTCATCAGTGTTTTGTAGTTTATACTGTGCAAGTCTTTCACCTTTTTACAATTAACCAAAGATATAAGGATTTATTGCTAGACTCTCAGTTTTATTCTATTGTTTATATGTGTAGCCTTGTGATAATACCACGTTGTCTTTGTTACTATAACTTTGCAGCAAGTTTTAAAATATTGGAGGTTTGACCCTGCCAATTTGTTCTTTCCCAAGACACTTCCATTATTAACAGGCTATCCCACTCTTCTGCCAACCAACTTACAAACATTTACTTTGCTGCTGGACCAAGGTTTCAGCTATGTCTATTATAAAGTCGGCTGCATATGTATGATATCACTTTTTTTTCACCTGATGAAGTTTCATTTCTTCTCCTCTAGTTCCTCTAGATAGTCCCTTCTTCCATGTGACTGACTCCACCTCTCTCCTCAATCTGCAGTTTTATGGCTAATTAATTTATCTTTAACCCCCTGGTTTAATACTGACATTTTGTTTTGACCCTCTCCATGGCTGATTAAGTAGAATCTTTGTTGTTGGGCCCAGGGATGCCCTTGGCTGTAGGCTTCAGCTCTCCCCTTATAGTTGTCCAGCCTTCTTAGGGACCCTTAGCTCAGGAGACCTCTCAAGGTGTCTGCTGCCCACTTCAGCACCTTCCACCTTGCCCAGCAACCTGATGTTGGTGCTCTTCCCATAGACTGGGCACCTCTGACTCATCTCAATGAGCCTTTTGGATTTTATTATAATGAGCATTGTTGTTTTTATGATCATTGCTCTTGCATCCTCCAATTTTATCAACATGCATATTGTCTCTCCCAGAGAGATTAGGTGACTTGCCCCAGTCAGGAAGATTTGAAACGTGGAATAGAACCCTGTCTCTGGATATAAAGTCCAGTGGCACTGCCTTCTTCCTAGATGATTCTGTTTCTGTCTGTCTCTCAAGAAGAGCGTAGACATTGAATTGAGACAAATGCGGATGTGATTTAGGCTCAGGCCCTTGCTCATTGTGGCATCCTGGACACATTTCTCAAACCCTGTGAGCCCTAGATTTTTACCTGTGAAGTGAGGATGGTTATGTGGACTTTGCAGGATTAATATTCAGACCCTTGAAACAAGGAATGAAAAGTACCTGTTACAATACCTGGCACCAGTGCTGGATTGTTGCAAAGCCTCCAATCTCCTTTACAATAATGCCTCCCATTGTGTGGAATGTGCAAGTTCCTTCTTAGATGGCCTTAAACCTGGAGCTGCCAGGTTTTGTGCTGGACATCACCCCTTCCCTTGCATCTGCCTGGCCCTCTCAGGTTCTACCCTGGCATTTTGTGAGTTTCTCCTCTGAGCTGTGCTCCACCCTGCTCAGCTGGACAGTGGGAACGAAAAACACAGAGCAGAATGATAATTAAAAGAGGAGGAATGGGATAGGGACTGTTTCAAACTATTTTACCATATTTTGAGGTGTTTAATACTTAGGTGATCATGTAGCTTTATTTTCAAACTAGAGGCCTGATGCACGAAAATTCATGCAAGAGTAGGCCTTCTTTCCCTCGGCTGCTGGCACCAGCTTCCAGGACCCAGGCTTCCCTCCTCCAGCTGCCCTCTGACACCTGGCACCCAGGCTGGCTTCCCCTAGGCCACCCACAGGCACCTGGGACCTGGCCCTGGCTTCATCAGGAAGGAAGTCCAGAATGACATCCAAAAGACGTCTGGTCTAATTAGCATATTACAAGGCAAACTAAGGATTATGGATGCTTTGACATTCTTTATATATTTGTTCCATACTTTTTAGAGTAGGACCATTGTGGGCAGCAACTCCTTTATCACTCTGGGCATTTCAGCTCTGGCCCCAAATTTGCATACCCAACTGAGCATGCAAGTGATAGCTACTGTCATTTAGGCCTACCTCTTATGTTGTCAGGTCCATCGCAGGCCCCCTCATCAGAAGATGCCCAACCATTCACAGAGCCCTCTTTGAGAGGAGTTCTGGCAAATTGTATTTTCTCTCTAGTTAAGTGTTTCTTATATTTTGGCATCTTGGCATCGCCCTGGCTGCCCTGGCCCTTAATCTGGCCCTGGAAGAGACCCTCACCTTTTAGAAAGCATGTTTAGAAAGCCCTAAACTAACAAACAGATGACAACTCTCATACCCCTTGGGGATAAGGGATGGAATTTTTATATATGTGCCTTTTGATTGTTTTAAAAAATCTGTTTGGAATAGATTCTTACATTGGAGCAATCTGGGACAAAAGAGAAGTTATCATCCCTGTTGTATAACAAGGACCAAGTGCTCATATAAAGAAGAGTTTTCTATGTATAGATGTGTTCCCTCTAAATACTTAGCAGAACTGAGCTTCTTCTTAAATATTAATTTTATCTACTCTGTCTTTAAGGATACAACACTCCTAGGTGCTTTAGGTTTGTTTTAAGTACTAACCAAGTTAACAGAAGAACATAAGCAGTGCCTTTATTGGGAATCAGAGAGTATCTCTCCAAGATGATACTCCTCTGTGTAGAAGAGGCTTTCAGAGCTGCACTGGGATGGCTGGAACTTGGGGTGCTTTGATTCATGCTGAGTATTAGGGATTTGCTGGACCAGATGCTGTATTCATAGAAGTTTCTCATCACTTTTCCCACTGAATCTCTCAGTGGCTGTTCAACGCAGAAATCAGCTTTTTAAAGCCCTAATACTTACCAATCCCCAAACAATTATCCATGAAGACACTAGTATAAGAGTAAGAAGTATCAGTAAAAATCTGGAGAGTATAATGTGTTCTTTTTGATTGTTCTGTCTGCTTTAAATGCTTCATGTAATGTCTGGCAGTTGAACAGTATATGAGAAGTCGCTTAAGTTCCAAATTAAGAAGTTACAAGCCAGATAATAAAATAAATGGATTGTGCTGGCAAATTCTGAGCATCAAAGTCCTTGTAAATATCTTTTTCCTGAAAATATTTTTTTCTGAAATCACAGCCAGGGGAATCTTTTGCTCTGACATTTTACCATTGTCCAAAACAATATTTGTTTGAGTAAATCCCTTTTAGGAAATAAGAATTTATTAAGGAAGAAGGTAAGTAAGATATAGACAGAGACTGTTTTATTTAATACTAGAGGCCCGGGACACGAATTTGTGCACAGGTGGGGTCCAGCTTGCCGACCCTGATTGGGGCCGATTGTAGAGGGCCAGCTAGGAGGAGAGGACATGGAAGTTGGCTGGCCAGCCCCTATCGGGATCGGGATTGGGGGGGGGGGCAATCAGGGGCAGGACCAGCCCAGGGGAGGAGTTGTGGGAGGTTGGCAGGTGGCCCTTGCCCCAGGTCGAACTCCTGGTTGAGGGGACAATTTGCATATTAGTCTTTTATTATATATGATGATAATCTGTGCCTTTGCTGCAGGACTAAGGAAACTTCTCTGCCCTATGCTCATTTTCTTCTAATTACCTATTAATTTTCTTTCATTAAAGGTTAGAGGTTTTATTGTTGTGGTTTGTATGTTTTTAAATAAAAGTAGGGACTAATGGCAAGAGAAGAAATCAGCTCTGATGCTACAACTCAGCAATGACTGCCATTATTATTTGGTTTTATATGGTATTTAACTTGCAACAAAAACTAAGATAATCTTCTATAATAAAAGCGAAACATGCAAATGTGACTGTTACCACCAGCCAATCAGAGCGGCTGTATGCAAATTAACCCAGCCAAGATGGAGGCCAACAGCCAATCAGAGCGGCTGTATGCAAATTAACCCAGCCAAGATGGAGGCCACAGAACCAGAGCAAACCAAAGGGTTCTGTTGCAACTGCCTGCCTATGCTGGCAGTTGGAAGTGGCACCAGGGCACCAGGAAGTGGGAAAGCAAGGTGGTGGGCCAGGGAGCGGGTAAGAGGTGGCAGGGGGTCGGTGGCCTGCTTGGTGGGCTTCCCAGACCCTTTGTGGGGCATCGGGGAGCAGGTAAGAGGTGGCAGGGGGTCGGCGGCCTGCTTGGCAGCTGTCCAGGCCCTTTGCGGGGCATCAGGGAGTGGGAAAGAGGCAGCAGGGGGTCAGTGGCCTGCTTGGTGGGCTTCCCAGGCCCTTTGCGGGGCACCGGGGAGTGGGAAAGCAAGGCTGCAGGGGCCGGGGTCCTGCTTGGCAGCTCCCCAGACTCCTTGGCGGCACCGGGAAGTGGGAAAGGAAGGCAGCAGGGGACCGGTGAGTGGGAAAGAGTTGGCGGCCTGCTTGGTGGCTTCCCAGGTCCCTTCCGGGGATCAGGGAGCAGGAAAAGGCTGGCCTGACTACGAGGCAGGGTTTTTCCTGCTTTCTGGTGGCTGGAGGAAGATGGGCAGTAGGCAAGCTTGGGAGGCAGGCCGGACCCAGCCCTGGCCACAGCTCAAAAAAGAGAACAACATGCAGGGGAGGGCAAGAGTCTGAGAGACCAACATAGAAGGGGTGCCTGCTCCAAGCCTCCACGGTGTGCCTGGTGGCAGGTCCCCAGCAGGTAGACACACACAGGAGGACTGCTCCAAGCCTCAGCTGCAGCTGGGGGCAGGTCCCCAGTGGCCACACACACATACATACACACACACACACACACAAAAGGCGCCTGGAAGACTGGGGCCATCATAGGACATCCACTGAGGGGTTCCAGACTGTGAGAGGGCACAGGCCGGGCTGAGGGACTCCCTCCACCCCGAGTGCACAAATTTTTGTGCACCGGGCCCCTAGTCTATATATAATGCTGCTTAGTTTTTCTGAACTTCAAAATATATTGCAAACAGCTTTCAGGTGAACAGAGAGAGACTTAGATCATGATTTTTAGTGTTCCAAGTATCTCATTTAGTGGGTGAAAAATAATATATTTTATTAATCACCTACTGATGGCTCCCATGGTTATTTATAGGATGTTACTATGTAAACCAATGTTTCAGTAAACATCTCTGAACCTTTGTGTATTGCTATTCTAAAAAGTGGCATCTCTTAATTTCTTTTTCAGTACCTTTCCGGGTCTTCTGGTCCTTTATGGTCCTACTTTTATAAATTGTTTATTGATGTTTTCTGCTAATTATAATGTCTCTTTAGCTTTCAATTTACTTAACCTCGTTTATTGGGGGAAAAACAAAGCCTGGCTCACCTAGCTCTGAACTCTACACTAGAGGTTCTAATCATGATGAACATTGGAATCAATTGGATCTGTAAAAACTTATGGAGCTGGCGTGGGCCCACTGCTGTAGAGTTGGTCAGTCATCATGCATGCTCCCATAGATAATATATTTCCTAAATATAGATCATCTTTTTGTGATTTCACTCAGAGTGTCTGCCTTTTAAAAAATTTAATATTAGGTCATGAACAGTTTTCTAAATTACTTATTTGTTTAATAACCATGATTTTAGGCCTACACAATACTATTTTGAGTTTACTGACAATAACTTATTTAAACTTTTTTTGCAATGACCATTTTCGTTGATTTGCTAGAGGAAGCAATTGAATGTTGTGGATGCAACACTGACTCTGGTTTAGATTGTCTGGACTTGACTTATAACTCCATAACTATGTGACCTTGAGCAAGTTGCTTAAATTCTCACTTGTAATGGGAGTGATAAAATAATACCTACCTCCAAGAGTTGTTGTGATGATTAAGGGAACATATATAAATCATTTAGATGATGTTCATGTTTCAGTAATCAATAATGTCATAAAACATCTCTGAGAGTAGTATCTTATGAGCATCCTATAAGATACTAGAGGCGCACAAAGTTGTGCATGGGTAGGGTTCCTCAGCGTGGCCTGCGGAGATTGGGCCGAAATATGCAGTCCATCACTGCAGTCCAGCATCTCCTATCTGCTGCTCCTTCATTCTGACCCCACTGTGCCTGCCTCAGGCTTGCGCCCAATCAGTCCTGATTGGGAGAGTCTTGTGCTGCCACAGCAGCGCTTGCCAGCAGTAAGCCCTGCATCTGGTGCCCTCCCAAGGGAAGTGGCCTGTGGGATCGGGCTGAAACCTGCTCTCTGACATCCCCTGAAGGGTCCTGGATTGCAAGAGGGCACAGGCCAGGTAGAGGGACCCCACTAGTGCATGATCAGGGCCAAGGAAGTGTGTCTAGCCCATCTTACTCAGTCCTGATCAACCAGACCACAGCAGCAAGCTAACCTAATGGTTGGAGCATCTGCCCCCTGGTGGTCAGTGCACGTCATAGTGAGTGGTTGAGCATATCATTAGCATATTACACTTTGATTAGTTTAACAGTCAACCAGTCACTGGACGACTGGACACTTAATATATTAGGCTTTTATTATATAGGATGGGACACTTTTCTTTTTAAATTTTTATATTTATATTTTATAAGATATATTTTTAAAATCTCTTTGTATCCTAATGCTAATATGACTCCAGTATATTTCCTTTAGTAGTATGTGTTATTACTGGGCAGGCCTAATTTTCCTTTCTTACTCTGCCTTTTCCAAGGTTCTTCTTGATGTTCTGGGCTATCCCTTTTCAGATGAACATTAGAGTGATTCTTGTGTTTTCTTTTGAGAAGTAATTTAATATTTCTTTTATAGTCATTTTCTCTGGGCTACTTGGAGACCTTCTATAGTAATTTGAGATTCAAATTATAATTCAGAGTTTCTAATTTGAGGGTATGCTTTAATTTAGTTGAAATTATATTCCACCCAACATCTGCAAGGTAAATATTCTCTCCTCTACCCAGTGGAACTTGTGGGGAGGGGAGGAAATGTCACTCAGTCTTTGCAGTACATGACATTAGAAGAATGGGGTGCCTTTGATCCCTCCTGCATGGGGGGTTTGTTGGGGTCTGACTTCTGCTGCCTGATGCCCACCTTGGCCTGCCCTAGCAGCTCCAGGGCACTCTGATTTTATGATCAGAAAGAATTGGGAGGTTTGTCCATGGGAGCAAAGTTAGGGTTGGTTTATTTTGGGACATTTTTCCAGAGACTGAGGTTTTGAGTAGTGGGTGGGCTCCTTTCTCTAGTAGGATTTTAGTCCTTATATGTGGGATTTCATGGGCCTGGGGCTACCCAGAGGTTTTCCCACCCCAGGTTGGAGAATGGGTGGAGGGTGAGAGTAGGCAGAGCAGAGGTGAGATCCAAATGGAGAAGGCAAAACCTGATGAGCCCAAGAAGGAAAGCCAGTGGTTCACCAACACCAAAGGGGCAGAAGGAAGCCCCGAAGCCAGAACACATAGCGGGAAAGGCCAGAGTTGGGGAGGTGAGATGAGCAGTGCCAGCAGATCCCGTCCCACAGAGAGGTCTGGGCTGCTGCTCAGAGCAGGCCCATCTCTGGCATGTGCACACACCTGCAAAGGGCCCTTCTCACATCCAGTGTCTAAGGGGGGTGGTTTGGAGTATCCAGAGGCAGTGAGCTAAGGCAGCAGATGATGAAGATTTGGGGCTTCTGTCTAACCAACACATTCCTATCTATGGGACACCCCCTCTTTGGGCCAGCAGGATGTCAGCTTGACTGTAGAAAGTGG
Organism: Murina feae; assembly: GCA_004026665.1. Taxonomy (NCBI): domain Eukaryota; kingdom Metazoa; phylum Chordata; class Mammalia; order Chiroptera; family Vespertilionidae; genus Murina; species Murina feae. Next base: position 47,773 of record PVJC01007864.1, read on the forward strand.
TGCATATGTTGTGTCAGTCACTTCCCTCAGCTACTAGAGATCATGCTCACTTTCCCCTTCTTCCAGCACCATGCCCCACACAAGCTGCTGTGCCTTCTGGCTCCTCATGCAGCCCTCTTCCACTACCCCTCCACATTATGCAAGGGGTTCAGGGGGCCACCTTTCCTTGGGAAGCCTTTATTTGGTCCTTAGGAATGGCAGCTGCATTTGGAGAGCCCTCGAAGCAACTCTAGGTCTGCTGACCCCACGTAAGGTCTGCATCTCTGAGTCATGTACCTCTAACAACTCTGACTGTTTGGATTCTGAGACTCCCTCCCCCAGGAGGGGACTCTGATTTGCCAGTTCTTAGAGAAACATTGAAATCCACATTTATAAAAGCTCCCCAAGTGATTCTGGCCATCAACACATCTAGCTGTCACTGGCTCTAGGCACCCGTACCTTTCATCACAACAGTGGCTGAACCTCCAGGCAGGGCCCACGTAGACTCAGATTAGGGAGCTGTGGGGCAGGAAGTGAGCGGCCAGCATGGGCTAAGGGTTTACAGATCTCTGGCAGACACTGTTGTCTGCTTGGGCTACAGAGGGAGTGGAGAGGCGAGGGGCAGATGGCCTGAAAAGTGAAGAATAATGTGGTGTGTGCTGGCCTATAACTGTGGAATTCATATAAGCCAGTTAGTTCTGTGGAAAAACAAGATGTAGTTTCTGTTTGATTTTGATTTTTGTGGGAAGAACCATGTGGGCCTGCTAGAAATTGGTATTGGGTCTTAAATGTGTCACCTGTTCCAGAATCTTCCCTTTCAGGCTTTTCTGTATTACAGTTGACACTTCTTCCCTGGAGTCTTGCATTTGGTGCATTTCACCTGGTGACACTTGCTCATAACTGGGTGCTGGTACCTGGGGTCTCCAGGGAGAATACTGTGCTGGTGTTCTCATTACTTCCAGCCTGACATTGTGACTGGTGTGGCTTTCAGAACATTTAACTGTAGATCACCATAGGCAACTGTAGGTGCTTGAACGCTCACTGGGTGTTATGCCTGCTGACCCTCCCAGCTACTCCTCACAGTAGAAACCTTGGGCTGTACTTTGATTTCCCTTTTCCTAGGTGACCCTGGTTGTGACCTTCAAGATTAGATGGTAAAAGTTGAGAAGGACATGTTCCCAAGGAATGCATGAGTACTATGGGCTGAAGAGCAGAGCTGGCTCAAGCTGCTGTTGCTTTTATCCCACCTGTGTTGGGATGCCTCTCCCAGGACCTGTTTTCAGTCTTTGTGAAGTGCCATAAAAGCCTGCCCCTGGCTGTGACTGGCAGAGCCTTTGGTCCGGACTGTCTGTTCTTACCATGTGAGCAGTGAAGGGGAAAGAGGGAGCCTGGTTCTCCTTTCAGAGATCGGATGGTGCCTTGACAATCGTGAGCTTGGATCCTAAACCCTCCTGGAGGAAGATGAAGGGAAACATCACTTATTCCGAAGTTTGCCATATAGAGAATAGCGTTTCTGTTCCATTGTATTTCAGTGTCACTTGTTTCCAGTGTAGTTACAATATACAGTATTATCCTGTATATTTAAAAATGTTTTTGGCAGCAAGTTTCGCAGTCTTACCCCTAAAATTTCAGCCCTGATTATCTTTCCTCGCTTGTTTCTCACCCAATTTGAGGATTATATCAGTATTTCCCTTTGGGATGTGTAAGAGCATTACCTAAGAACCTTGAAATTATTTTCCAAGCCCTCAGGGGCTGCTAATTTGGAAGACGCCTAAAGCGGTTTCCAACGTTCTCAACCTTGTCTGTGGTAAATGTATTCCAAGTAAAAGAAGTAACCAAAAGGCTTATTTGCCCCATCTCAACTAATTAATCTCCCTAATAGATTTGTGGGTTTATGCAAAAAGAATGGTAGACTGTAAAAGATCATTAATCATCCTGGCAACATGATCTCATGTTGTTATGAAGTAAATATACATACTAAATGGATCCAGATGCTATCAAATACATGTGTCCAATAAAGATGATTTCTCTCCTTGGCCCAGGCAAATAGCACACAAGGCTTGTTTATAACACCTCTCTTCCATCAGTGGCCCATGGCCCTGCACATATTCTTTTAATCTTTTCCTCCAACCACTCTGTTGCTGGTGAAAGGTGGGCAAGTGTTTTCTGATAGGGAATTTGGAGGAAACCCTGAGGAGGGAGGAGACCTTCCCCCACGACCAACTGACAGATGATAGAGAAATGGAAATCACATGGCCAGTCATCTGCCAACTTGGGACAAAACATTTTTCTCTCTTAACCTTCTTGCCTAATGGATCAAAGTACTAATTTCACCCAAGACATTACTAGTCCCCAGAGGACATGTCTGAGTCTCAG